>APFE030648337.1:315280-347848 GCA_000404065.3 Pinus taeda | reverse complement strand
ATTGAAGATAAAAGAAGATTTTATCAAAGGGTTTCCCCACACATTGTGGGGTTTGTCCCTGGATAGCCGCCACATCTTGTGTCTCTTGTCTTGGCTTGTTTTCTGTCGATCGTTTAATGTTCTATCTGCACTTTACTTTATGTACATGTGATTGCTAATCTGTGGAATATAATAAGAAAAAGAAGTAATCTGTTATAAGCATAGAACATACCATAACTTAACATGTGGACTCCAGAATTAGTGCGCAGACTAGAAGCATCAGGAGATAAGATCGCGCAAGCTATGGACCATTGGCTTGACCAAATTATAGGAGGATTTATCACTGAGTTCATGGTAGATATGACCGTTAGCTACAGTGAGGCGGAGCGACGTTTCCTCAAGGGACCGCGAGGTAAGTATATTAAATATTTGAACACTTGGATTAAGATGCTGTTGTGTGAAAAGCGACTTATGCGAATAAATTAATGTTTGGGACTACGTGAAGTGGGAAGATCTACAAAAGCAGAGGTAGTGAAGAATTGGAAACCAGTCACTTAATTTCCCCCCCGCGGGAAAGCGAGGAAGAGCTCGCGAAAGTTTCTCCGATAAGCACGGTTAATCTGATAAGGTAGCGCATTCCACATTTACCACCTCCACCCACACTGCCACCCGTGTCACCCTCCTCATCTCCATCTCCACCCACCCCACCTCCGCCACCCCCACAGTTCAGTATGGTGAGTGTGATCAAACTACCGGTATTCAGAGGAGTAGGGAATGAGGACCCGAACCAATTCTGGTTTGTGGTAAGAGTAGTATGGGAAGCATAAGGCCTCGCGTATGACAATATCAGGAAGGCTACGCTGGTAAGTGCATTGCAGGATCATGCATTAACATGGTACATCAAGCATTCTAATGACCATCCAAACATAGGAATCATAGATATCCAACCCACGCTGAACAGGGAATTTAGTAGGCCAAAGTCAGAAACACAATCAATCATCGGGTTTAAGGAGATCACGATGCTCTTGGGCGAGACCCCCTGGGATCTGGACCAAAGACTGAAGGGTATGATTTGCAAAGCCAACAAGACGTTGACAGATGGATAACATCATGCATGGTTTGTAGCATCACTGACATCACACTTAAGGATGATGCTGTCACACAAGAAAAAACGACATTGGTGAGGGGCAAAAAATGTCACCATAAGCTCATTGGTGACTGTCAAAAGAGCATTCGTCACTAAAAACTGAACGTCACCAAAGGTGGCGTCGCCAAAAGTATAGGTGTTGTAGTGACATACAAAGTTCGTCACCAATAATGATTTATAATGACGGTGTTGTAGTGACATACAAAGTTCGTCACCAATAATGATTTATAATGACGGATAGCGGCCATCGCCATTTCATATGAGAAATGGTGACGGACCATAGCCTCCATCACCAAAAATTGAACGTCACCAAAGGTAGCGCCACCAAAAGTATAGGTGTTGTAGTGACATTCAAAGTTCCTCACCAATAATGATTTATAATGACGGATAGCGACCGTCACCATTGCATGTGAGCAATGGTGACGGACCATAGCCTCGGTCACCAAAAGCTTAACGTCACAAAAGGTGGTGTCGCTAAAAGTATAGGTGTTGTAGTGCTATTCAAAGTTCGTCAGCAATAATGATTTATAATGACGGATAGTGACCATCACCATTTAATATGAACAACAATGATTTATTGTGATGGATCTTTAATGGCCATCACTATTGGTGCATATATATGGTGACGTTTGTTGACCATCACCAAAAGCCACATTGCCAGAAGTATAGGTGTTGTGGTGACATTCAAGGTCCGTCACAAATAATGACTATAATGACGGACATTGGCCGTCACCATTTCATATCAACAACAACGATTTATGGTTATGGACCTTTGAGGGTCATCATTATTGATGCATATATATGGTGGTGTTCGTTGACTGTCACCATTTCATATTTTTGGTGAGGGTCGAAAAATGTCACAAAAGCTCATTGGTGATGGTCAAAAGAGTCTCCGTCACCAAGAATTAATCATCATTATTCCATATGGATGTCAAGGCACGATGGAATCGAACCACCAACCTCCTGCTTGTAAAGCAGGTGCTCTTCCATTGAGCTAGCACCCTTTAAAGAATTATGCTTTTAAAAATTAGACCTTGAAACTTCATAAATTGTAAATTCTACAACTTTCAATAAATTAAAGTCTCGACAATATTTTACTAAACAAGCAAACTAGCATCGAAGTTGCAGGTCCCTACCTAATGGTTATTGAAGTTATGAAAAGTGGGTGGAGGGAAAAATAGTTATGTATAAGAGAATATGAATACTCAATTAGAAGTGAAAATCTGAAGACATTTATAACCTATAAATGACCTATAACTAGCAAATGCACCAAATATTGCAAAGGAATGTCATAAGTGGATAACATATGGAAGAAGAGGAGACAGGGATTTGGAACCCTTGTACATCTCGACATGCCTTAGCACTTGGAACATCTTATCTTGTTTGACATGTCTTTGTACTATCTGGCACATGTTAGCATGCCCTAGCATTCCATAACACACCTTGGCAGTCATGACCTCACAACTAGCATTACATTTTTCCATGACTTGGGAACCTTACATTCACTAGAGAACCTTGGCACTCCCTAGTTTTCATGCCCTCTGTTATCCTCCACCTTGTCCCAGGCTGATGAGGAGATCGATGGAGGTAACCATAGACCAAGCTTTTAGTTTGGTAGCTAGCCCTACAAAACCAGAGAGGGCTCTCCCTATGAAATCAAAACCAAGAGATGACTGGAATATAAAGGATTTTAGGCTAGATAGCTAGGATCAGGTGGGTTTTGGGAAAATTTAGGGACTTCGAACTCTGTCCACCGGTGTCTTGTCTCGTAGGGACTTTGTCAAGGAGGCAGGGACTTAGAACTTTGTCTAGGATAAAGCACCTAACATGCATGACAGAAGCTCCCTAGAATAGAGTACCTCCTAGCTAGAAGAGTGTCCCCTGCTCAAAATATAGAACCTTTCTCTATTGTGCACTTTTCTTAAAGATAAATTTGTGCATAAAATAGTACTAAGAAAAATACCTAAATTAAGAAAAGTGAGCATTTAAGTCAAACTATAAAAGTATACTAAATATGGATCTATATAAGTTTGGGAAGTACTAGACAAGATGTTTGCATACAACAACCATAAGATGCCTAAAATCAATGTCCTTCTGTCATCGTTGCTATACCCTCACAAAAAAACTGGAATTTGTAGCATGTACCCCAAGGTTGTATGCATTTGCTGAAGGTGTAGATTGAAAGGATTTGCTGAGATGAAGTACTATTGAAGGAGAAACACCTTCAAAATAACATATAAATTTTACCATGAATTCAACCAATTTGCACACAGACCAAGGCTGATACTGGGTACACTTCTCCGCTGAATGGAAACTGCAATATATTGTAGTGTTGCAGAAGAAAAAACACCTTTAGTGCAACACAGATAAAACTCTAGCAGATACTGTCACTATGGCCTCGATTATAGATGATCTCATCAATATAGATAACAACTTCGATAATTGAAAAACCAAAAGGTGAGTTGCATAGATCATTTGAAATGATAGATTTGGGCATACTTTATTATTGTTTAGGAGTGTTAGTATAGAAAATGCAAGGTAGCATGTTGTGTCTTTATGTCACAGGCCAAGGATGCGAAGAAATACATAAAATATTAAATAGCATGGGTCGATTGCAGGGTCTTTTGAAAGGAGAATGGAATTCTCCTTGTGTAGGTTCTAATTTAGTGGGTATAAATTTAAATAAGAAACTGATAGTTATGGGGTTGGAATTGTCTCAAAATTCATGAAAAATCCCAAATTTATTCATTAGAAAGACGCAGAGCGAGTCGTCAGGTTTATGGAAGGGAACACCCTATTCGCAGGAAGATAACTTGAAATTAGTCGGGCATATTATTTATCGTCTTCTTTTACGTGTGTTCTTTGAAAAGATAACCACATTCAAAGACTCAATAACAGCTCTGGTAAAGTTTATAGATGTGAAGCACTTCTCAGAAAACCCATCACTTAATGACAATTGAGCAAGGAATATGTCAAAGGATTCAATCTTACGCTCAATCATAAAAAGGAAGTTGGGGTATCTAGCATCTTACCAACAAACCAATTCCAACCATAATGTGAAAAGAAGGTTAACTACGTAACCTCTTTCTCACTTTGTAGTATTTTTGCCTCTTGAATTCCAACAGGTATGTGGCTGCTTAGATCCACAAAACTCATTCCAGGTAAACTCTGCATGATACAATTGTGACGTGCAAGCTTGACACGCGCTCTAGTTTCCCTCTAAAATAAGGTACATCAAAATATTATGACAAGCTTAACTATAATTTGATCATACACTATTGAGGTATTGCACGGAATAAAAAATATATTATCAATGCACTAATGAAGAACTCAAAATAAACGAATTTCTTATTGCTACAATAGCGCCACTCTTGGGATTCTCGAATAAAGCACCTAAACTGCATGGAAAAAGCTTCCTAGAATAGAGTACCTCCTACCTAGAAGTGTTTCCCTTGCTCAAAATATAGAACCCTTATGTACTGTGCACTTTTCTTAAAGATAAATTTGTGCATAAAACAAAACTAAGAAAAACACCTAAATTAAGAAAAGTGAGCATCTAAGTCAAACTATAAAAGCATACTAAATATGGCTCTATCTACGTTTGGGAAACACTAAACAAGCATGCTTGCATACAACAACCACAATATGCCTAAAATCGATGCACTTCTTTCTTCGTTGCTACACCCTCATAGGAAAACTATAATCTACAACATGTATCCCAAGGCATTGGATAGGTACTTCCACATAGGTCTAAGTGTGTAAACATGTGGCAATAATCCAAAAGACTCTTAACCTTGAAAATTACTTTAATTAATAGAATTATTAAATTAATTGGCTTTTATAAGAAAAAGTGAGTTAACCTAATGAAATGCAAAGGCTATTTGCATTAATGAATTAAATGAATCTCAACATTGATCTCAAGTGATGTTGAGATCTAATCTCAACAATGAATCACCTTGGAGATCATAGTTTTGGATTCAATCAATAACTCAAACTTATAAAAGGAACGTTAGGCTAAAAGAGAAGACAGCTTAGTGAGAACAAGACAATGAGGTAGTGAGGATCTCAATGATTGGCTGGAGGACATACATCCAAGTTTGTGGAGTTCGAGGAGGAGTGCAAGGGATAGCAAGGGAGAAGGATCCAGATTAGTCAGCAAGATCAAATGATGATTTTTCGAGGGTTTGATCAGCTGGAATTTCCCAAAGTTTTGTTGTATTTTTATTTTTTCTCAATGGGCCATTATACTAGTAAGGGAGGCATTGTATGCTGAAGATTAATTGATAAATCAGTAGATTTTAAAGGCAGAGATCTATGTGTGCATGTGTATGGGATTGATGTGATTGTTTTGCTTCCACTGTTTATTTTTATTTGTGTTAAAATCTCAACAATGTTTTTGATTCAGTAGATCTACAACAATAATTATTTAATCAAAAAGGAATCTGTCGAGTCAATGATTAGTCAAAAGCTGGGGTTAGAGAAATCACACACACACATGGACAACTTCAAAACAAGCACCTTCAAAGAACTTGGCACCAAATAAATATGTCTATTTGTGTCATATGCACATGTTTACAAATATATGCCTTTTACACAGATATTTGAAGGCATAAAATTCACAATTCGAAGAGAGTTTTCAACATTTTCCTAAAGAAAACCTCACAGCAAACCCCCCAGGATTTTGCACACATGGACAATTTCAAAAGAAGCACCTTCTAAAAATTGGGAAACAAAGAAATATGTATCTATGTGTCCAATATTTTCACTTTAACAAATATATTCTTTTTACATAAATATTTAACAACATAAAGTTCACAATGCGGAGAAAAATTTCAACTTCTTTTCTAGGCAAAACCAGGTGGGGAAAACCCGGACACTTCCCTACAATTTGCAGATGGTATCGAATGTAAACCCAGACTAACCCACTAGGGATTTTTAGAGAGGCACACAAATTATCCAACCCTACGAAAAGAACCCTGAGAAAACCTACATGAAGCTCAAAGCACTCAAACACTAGATCTATCCCATGGAAAGAATTTTCAACTTAGACATAAGAATACAAACATAGTTTACAAAACAAATTAAATAGGAAAGGAATGAATTTGAAATTAACCTATTGTAGACATAAAAATATAATTAAAAATTGTATTAAGGGATGCAACAAGAGGGCAGGGGAGAGATTCTCAACTCCCTTTCACCCTAGGAAGTTCCTACCCAAAACCAAAATAAGGTTTGACAACTTTCTAGTGAAGGGTTGAGAGATGCACCTAACTTGGAACCTAAATAGGTACCCAACAATGCAAATATTCACAAAAGAAGGAAATTACGAAAAAAATATTGCTTGTTGCACACTCCATTCCATTAGTTGTCTGTGTACAAAATTGTGGTAGGTGGAAATAGGTGAAGGGTTGGGTAAATGTGGGCAGAATGTTAGACAATAAACCAATGCTTTGTCCCCCATCCTCCAAGCATGTTAGTATCTTTGGGGATTTCCCTATCATCCTCGGTACACAATGGATGACAAGAAACATAAGTGGTGATATCCTTTACTAAAGTAAGATGCCCCTAGTACTTAAGAGTGGCGTTCCCATGTAATAAGAAGTCCCGGGATTACCACAATATCGTGAGTAATTCTAAACTCTCCCTCTTCCAAATGACACCTACAAGCATATAAAAATAACTAATAAAAAAATTATTTTAATTCTCTTTTTATTCCTATATCAAAAAAAGGTGGTGAAGTCCTCCCAAACCTTGATTCTCACTTATTTACGTCACACAAATGTTCATTTGATTCATTTTTCACCATCATCTCACCAGTGGCATCATATCAAGGAGTTTATAGATTAATTTGTGGACAGAAAACTTCCAAAGGAATGGAACAACTTTCTAACACATTTCAAGTGCATTCAATTCCCAACAATCCACAAAATAAACTGTACATAAAATTTTAATGTTCATCTTGTTATGTCTCCTCTAATTTTGATATTCAGGCATTTTTGTAGTTTTCATATATTTTATATTTGGAGTAGTTTGTGTCAGATTGATTGACCTATGTGGATGTTGGGACAAGGTCAAAGAGAGCATACTCTAAAGTGAATGTGCATGCCACAAATGCAAAACATGTTCCTCTACAAAGTAATAATGTGAATGTTCCTCTTCAAAGACCATCATTTGCAGCTAGGTGGATCATAAGGTTTGCCATGAATGGGAAGGGTCCAAGGCAAGTTCCTATCCATCATTACCTATAGCATGCTACCATACATATGGAATAAATGGTTCTTTAAGATCTATGATGTAGTTGACGGACCCACACTTTTTGAAACATCTAAAATATGTATAATGTAGTCACTCATCTAGTTTGAAACATAGTACATAGAGGAGATCACTTTCAGGAGTTTTTGAGACTCTTGCTAGAAACAAAGGGGCTTGTAGTTCTACATGTCCCTCAACAATACCCCAAGCAATAAAACAAAATGAAGATTTGAATAGAAATTTGGTGCTAACACATTGGGCAAGGTGATGGTAGATGAAGAAAGGGCCATTGCAAGGAATTTGTCTATTTCATCCAGGAATGCTTGAAGCAAAGGGACCTAAGGATCAGATCATTGCATGGTTGGTAAAGGAAACAATTTTTGTCACCAACCTTGCTAGCAAGTCAGATCCACTTTATGGGGATGCATCTACCCTACCCCTTTTCAAAGCTCAGGTTCATAAATGGGCATAACATCAGGTTTTATGATTCTCCAAATTCTCTTCTTCAAAGGTTTTATGATTCTGCAAATTCAAAGGTTTTATTGTTGTTTATCCTTTTTCTTGCATAGTTGAAAATCCCACATGCTATGATAGCAAAACCCAAGTTGAATCAAGTTTGTTCATGGTCATGAATCAAGGGTTCTAAGAATAGACAAAATAGTTTGGAATCAAGTCTGTAAGAAAATAAAAAATCTTCGATATTCTGAGCAAATCATGTTTTAAGCTACTATACAACATATGTTTTAAGCTACTATATAGTAGGGAAAATATTGAATCCACACAACAACCAAGAAGATTAGTTAGCAACAATTTCCAACAGCCCACCATCCAAGATGCAGTCAAACTAAAAGAAGACAAAAATATTCTAGAAAGCTTATATTTTTCAGAGGAAACCAATTCTCTCGAATTTGAAGTTCTGAAAGCATAAAATGGGACAAATGTATGCATATTTTACTCTTAGAAGCTAATATTTTTCTTAGTTCCAAAAAGTGAATTTACTATTTTGTCTATTGAGAACCCTTGGTTTCCATGAGCTAGGTGTTTATATGATTGTCCCTTTCCATACCAAGCCATTTACAAAATAAAATTCATCATAGCATAAATGTAAGCAACTCCACAAAATTTTAAAATGCTGTGCTTGTATTACTATAATAACAATAGTCATAAAATGAAATAAAATAAAATAAAAAATAGCATAAATCACAATAGATTGAAATAAAGATGCTAATCCTACCGTATTAAAAATGGTTAAAAAAAACCAACATAAATAAAAAATACTTTATCAATGTGCAGTACAAAACTAAAATTAAAATAGATAAAAAATAATCTTAAATTTACCTGCATCATGGTGCCACTAGAAATGTTTTTACCTGCATCATTGTGCCACAGAAAGCTCTAATACTACTATTGACTGTGCTTGATCTCTTGTTACAAGTGATTAAATCTCATAAGGCTAGCAACCACATCGTATACAAAGCAAGTTACCAGCCACACGAAGAAAGAATGAAGCCACTCGATCCGATGTTCAGTTTGGTGTAGGGGTATGGGGGCTTTCCTTTCCTTCACTCTTCCTTCTCTCGGTGGTACTGAAGACAATACAAATTTTTTGCTCATTGCTTATGAAAGAACCCATTTGATTTGATCTAGGCCTCCTTGACGCAATGATCGAGGCATCCCACCAAGATGAAATCTTGCAACTCTCTTAAACAGTGAGGTATTCCATAGCCTAGTAGGAGCACGTAGGGTACTACTAGGTCTAGAAATCGTTTGTTTCGTTCTAGTGTTGGGGCTTGCCTAACCATTGTTTCTGGGGTTGAGCTGGTTGGTTCTATGGTTTTTGAGGTGGCCTCTTGATAATCCCTTAGCAACGCTACCAAAAGGTCAAAATGCATTACCCACTTCGATCAATTAGCCGCGATTTTGACCGGATATGAAATCTCTTTGTTCCTTTGTTTGATTTCAAAGATCGTGAAGCTTCCAAGGGCTTATGTCAAAACTCAAAGAGTTGTTGTCTTCCCATACGTAGATTCCCTTGGATGTCGTCTCCAGATTCCCTTGGCTGTTGTCTCCATCAGCCAGGAGTTGGGACTCGGAACCAAACCTGCAATGAGGGAACTTATGGTCCACACAAATCTCAATTTCAGCTAACCATTTATTTAAAATAAAGTTAGGGATACTGCCATTATCTTACACTTATCTTTCCAAACCTCCATAATTATCATAAAAAACTAAATGTGTTTTTCTTATGCAAAACTTTTCAAACCCTTATTCATGACCGACACAACCCATAAAATTACATCATCATCGAGATTATCATATTAGCAGAAACATCAAAGGCGATGTCTACAGATTCCTGAGCAATTTTATTCAAGAAGGCAGTGAAATTGTGAAATCCCTTTGACTCTGGCTCCCATGCTAAAAAAATTGAAAGGCAAACAAACCGTATGCCATATTCAATCCAATAGAGTTTCTCTTCTCTGGCTTATCTCCATCCCTCTTGTAATGGCCATTCCCTTGAATACTGTTATTTTCTTTGCCCTTTTAAGCGAGACTTCAGTCCTTATTTGCCAGATCTGACACTTAGGGTTCAAACCGAAATTGAATATGTTTTTCCCTAGCTCATCAAAACTATGGTGGCCCCTGCATGTGTTTTTCCCTAGCTCATGGAAACTATGGTGGATATTTCCAATCCGAATTGAGGTATAGAGATGCAAAGGGAACTTGATGATGACCCCCACAGGTGTTTTTCCCTAGATCATGGAAACTGTGGTGGCTATTTCCAATCTGAATTGAGGTATAGAGATGCAGAGGGAACTGGATGGCGGCCCCCACAGGTGTTTTGCCCTAGTTCATGGAAACTGTGGCGACTATTTCCAATCCTAATTGAGATATAGAGATGCAGAGGTAACTGGTTTCTCTCCGAGTTGGAAAATCGACATTGTAAAATTGTAGCGATAAGCAAGCATAAATACCTGATGAACGTGTTATAGACATATTTGGGCACTGAAAAACCAATCACATATGTTGATAAACCAAGGGCTCTTAAACCCCTAAAAGTGTTGTTCCACACCCTAAAAGATCAAGATTGACTGATTACATCATTTCCCAGAAGTTCTCCCTGAAGAACCACTCAGAACTGGTCAAAACTGGACCATACACACTGCTCAGTGGTAAGGGTGCAATGCATACTGACTGTAACACTGGCCAGGTGTGATTCATATTGAAAGAGCCTTCTGTAGGGTGCGATGGGCGAGAGTAGACAAATGGTAGAGATAGTTTGCTAAGTGGAAACCTAGAGAATATTCTAGAAACTTCTCATATGACACTTGCCTCTCTGAATTCACCCAGGGATGAGTAAGACATCATGAAATCTCCAATTGGAACCAAGAACTATCAGTGAAATGACACTAATCAAAAACCCAGAAGCTGACTCACCCCTCTGCAAATACCTATAAATGGATCCATCATCCCAGAGATCCAAAGGCTGGAATTTTGTAATTTGTAAGAAAGTGATGTTGGTTTCTCTTTGAGACATTGTATTGTTGGGTGATCTTGCTTTTAATGAGGTGAAGAGGGCTTTCGTGCTGGGACGATGATGCTGGATTAGATAGCTGGGTTGTAATCCTCTCTTCTACTTCTACTATCAATAAAGTTATTTGAGTTTTCCTCCATATACTTGTGTTCTTGTAAATCTTGTAATGGTGAATGCAATTGTATGGTTAATGTACTTCTGATTCTACATTGTTTATGGTATTATAGATCTCTATGCTTTGATGGTATTTTGTTGCTTTGTCTCTATAGGTGTTCTTTAAAGCAGGACAAGCGAAAATGGAGCGGTAAGCTCTATCAAAGGAGAGAGGAACCAAGCAAGGAGCCAAGCGAAATATTAAGGTTGGTGCTCTCTACTTCTCTCTTATCTATCATACATAAAGGAAAACACAAGTTGCTTTGAATTGTTTGTTTCTAAGATAGCTACCCGTCTTGGTGGGACTAGCAGATTAAATAACAACACTAGTTTTCCCGAAAACAAAATGCCGACTCCATCAGGGAGTGAATAGTTTGTTTGTTTGTTTCTATTTGTTTTCTTTATAAACTACAGACGAAGCCTAAAGTTAAGCTAGCTAGCCTTCGAACTGCATTTGCTATGCAAGTGCAAAGTATATCAACGCTGCTTCAGTCAATCTCCGGGTTTGTTTATGAACTAAACATCTAACTTGCAAAAATCCTAAGTGCCATGGTGGTAGCTCAATAAAATCATAAGATCATACCCCTATACTTTGTTTTTACTGTCTATCTTAGCTCAGCCTAAATCACTGAACTTCGCTGCAAATTTTGAGTGAAAACCAAGCTCAGTTTCGTTCCCTGGTCCATCGCACTGTCTCTCATTGGCAGTCTGGATGCATCACACCTCCCGTGTGTTGCAGGTGAGATGCATCCCTGTTTCCCTTAAGGACAAGTGCGATGATTGAATGAGACTGTTTCCCTCTCTGGAATTTGGTTTTTTCTTCATTGTTTTCAGCTCTATTAAGTAGTTTTGCTGCTTATTATCAGTATATAATTGTTGAAACCTTCTTCCTTTACATTATTCGGCCTCCATTGATAAGGAATTGTGAATGTTTTTAATGTATTTTTCATCATTTACAGTCTTCCTTTACAAAAGGTAGCTTAATTGAACTGTCGTCTTTTGATTCGAAAGTGTCACAACTGTCATTTTGAGTCAAGAAAAAGAGTGTCGTAAAGTCTTCCTCTTTTAGATAGTCGATTTTACTTTTTCCATTGTATTTGATTTGAATTTTTAGTATTTGAAGTGTCGAAAGCAGTCTCTCATTCGAAATTGAAAGTGTCGTCTTAGTCTTCCTTTCGTTTTGAAAAGAAAATTGCTTAAGTGTCACTTTGAAGAAAAGTAGTTCAGATCTGTACTTAGTTTTCTTTTTGGCATTCTCACATTAAGGGAACGGAAAAAAAAATACATGCATGTGCATTTGCATTTAGACTGCTTGCGGAAATTGATTTAGGAAAAGTGCATTTAGTGTGTGCTCTCTGCTCTCTGTTAAAAGAATTGTACTCTTCTTTCCTTAATAGCTAGGATTTTCATTGCTAAAAGAAAACAAATGATTGTTTATCATTTTAGATTGCATATTTAGGAATTTTACATCTACATCACTCGGTGAACCTTGAAAGGCAAACTTCTTAAGAAATATCAATTGTAAAATAAACCTCAATGAACATAAAAATGCTTTGGAACCTAACTCACAACATCTAGAAGTCTAGGCTAGAGACGTATTCCGACGTCGTAAAGCCTGGTAACTATTGTTTTCATTGAAGGTTGGGTGATTCCTCCTCTTTGATACGATAAGTTCCAGTACAGACTTGTGCTCCCCGTACCATTGTGTATATATTGGGAGACCACAATAGGCTGATATCCTTTATCCTTAGGAAGCCGTGTCTGCCGCCCTATCGACCGCAATGCACTGAACACAACATTCGGGAATATTGACTACCGTACACAAAATCCTTGGTAATTTCTCTTTAATTTACCAGCAAGGTGTATATTGCAGTTTTGAGATTGGTTTGGTAATCCCTCTGTCTAGATTTCCAGAGTAGTCACTTTCGTTCCTTTTCGACTCCTTAAAAGAAAAGGTCCATCTGAGCACTTGTCACTTTAGGCTCATTAAAAATCAAAGGCGACTAGAGTCACCTTTAGCTTTTTCTCGACTCTTAAAAATCGAAAAAGCAAGTTGTGTCAAAGTGTCATAAAATTTATTTAATTCGGAATAACATCCATGTTCCCTCGTTGATCTTAGGTTGAGGTAATGGAATCCACCAATCAAGGGTTCCCCCTTGAGGAGAATCCTAGTCCTTTCTCTTCTTGGGGAGATATTGGTGCTCCATACATGGCTACATTGTCCCTTCCAGGAATCACAATTGGCCTGCTGGTATGGCTATTCTCAACCTCTGTCGTTCAAAACACTGTAATTCCTCAGCAATCAAATAAGCAACCAGATGATACTAGAGTTTCTCCCTAACCTTCTACTTCGTTTGTTTCTCCCTCTCCTTCTTCCTCTTCGCTTAGTGAAGCTAGTGATACTAAAAACCAAGTAGCTGAGAAGAAGAAGAAAGGGAAGGGGAAGAAGAAGATGAAGCCAGTCCAGCAAGGGGGCAACTAGGCATTGTCCGGCGAAAATCCACACGCTGCACCTTCCAAACCCAAATCCCCATGCATAATTTGCAAAGGAAACCACTTTCATCGAGATTTCCCTTGCATTCCGCGGATCTTGAGAGACTGGTCTCCCCGCTTGCACCATCCGGTGCCATCAACCTCTGTCAATCATGTTGAGAGTACACCATCGACTAGTGAAAGAGAAGTCAATGGACAAAAAGGAAGATCTAAATTTCCTTGTAGGTTGTGTGAGGGCGATCATGCCCTCCACCATTGTCCATTTTTGGATAAAGCTAAAAGTGTCTTGGATAACCATCATGCTTCACCGCAGCAACATCCGCCTGGATACAAGAAACTCTTGCCAAGTCCATCGCTAGTTGAAAATCCGACTGACACACCTCAGTTGTCAGTCGAAACACCTATCATTGAAGATAAAACCTTTGAGTCCATACCGGACCAAAGTCAACAGGTCGAGATGGCGGTCGACCCAATCTTGCCTTCAGAAGGTCTACCTTCAGATGATACAGTCTGTAAAGAGAACGAGAACGACATCGTTCAAATTCTTTTTGTTAACATAGAGTCTGATGAACATGGGGGTAATCTACCCGTTCCTCTACCATAGGAGGGATTTTCCCCATTTCAAGAGATTCATCTGGCCATTTATTCGGTCCCCCTTCCAAGAAATCTAGTCATTTCCTTTGATTATAATCTACTAGTAGGACCTTGCCTTCCATCTAATGTACCATTCCGAATCATAGTACAAGTTTACAGAATGATCATGGCTGGCACTATCATAGATGAAGGGGCTTCTGTGAGTATCCTTTCCTCAACTTCTTGGAAAGTGCTTGGTTTTCCATCACTTATGCTTGAAAATCGAAATTTGTCAGGCTTCAACAAAGGAACCAATCGACTGTTAGGGATCCTTCCAAATGTGCCTATAACTTTGAGAAGGAAAACTGTTCACTTGAACGTGATGGTAGTCCAAGGGCCACTAGATTACAATCTACTCCTTGGGTGTGACTATATTTACAGCATGGGAGCTATTATTTCCTCACTCTTTCAGGTGATGTGTTTCTCGTATGAAGGCAGAATGGTACAACTTGTTGACCGGGTGTGACTATATTTACAGCATGGGAGCTATTATTTCCTCACTCTTTCAGGTGATGTGTTTCTCGTATGAAGGTAGAATGGTACAACTTGTTGACCAACTTTCGTTTCCCGGTTCAAACACGACTACGAGTCAAACACCATCCATAAATGATATCTTTGCACAAGGAATGTCTCTTCAACCTCTAGTTCATCCACCTAATTACCGTGAGTAATTCGGTGAATGTAACGAAGCTTAGGGGGCATGCACCCTGGTCTGCTTCAGTAGGTGAACCCAGATGAAAATATAGATTTCCTCGTAGGTCATATGATTGGATTGAAACGCCATTTTCGTGTAGGATATGGAATCAGTCCAAAATAGGATCTCCTTGTCATAGGTTATATGATTGGTCTAAAACACCATTTCCGTGTAGGATATGGGATCCGTCCGAAACATGATCTCCTCAAAGGTTATGTGATTGGAAGTGCTGACCCATACCATTCACCTTTGTCTACTTCTATGGACAAAGCCAAGGGAGTGTTTTGTCTGCTCCACAGACGAAACAATCTTGCTTAAATGCAAGGACTTCCATATGGTAACCTGGAAACTCTACTTTTCTTTATACCTGGGGGCATGCAAACCTTTTTTATGCAAGTGAAAAGTGACCAGCATAACTCTAACCCTATAGTATTTTACTAACTTCAACTGCTAATGTTAGGTGATTGATTTGATCCACCATTCACCTTTGTCAGAAGCCCCGACAAAGCAAAGGAAATGTTTTTTCTAAACTATCCTACCTAACCTTAGTAGTTCACTAACTCTTAGTTCCGTAGTTGGTCGTTTCTAGCCTGCATACAAAAGGTAATGAGAAAAGATTTGCATCGAGCAAGCTCATTAAAAAATGAACCGCAACCGATCAGAGACATCTTTAAAAAGACGATTGGAATGAGCAGTGTTACCACAGGGTTCAAGCTCGTTAAAAAATAAACTCGCCACTGAGCATAGTTTATAAAAGATTCAAGCTCATTAAAAAATGAATCCACCCTTGGTAAATAACCTTTGTGATCGCATTGCTATCAGCATTTTGAGCCTTGGTCGTGTTCTTACCGTCACCGCCACTCTTTTTGCCGATCATATGCCTCCACTTGATAGTTTACCCTTTTGAGGAACAGCTACGACAAGTGATTCTATTAGCCACCCTCGTTACACTGCCGTGTTTGAGAAGTTCCAAACTTACCTGGAACGAGTTGCTACCTGGATACATCACTCGTTCCTAAAAAACAAGTGTCTTTTAAGCTCTTTTTAGACTCATAAAATATGAAAATATTGCCGAGCTACTGGCCTTTCCAGCTCGTTAAAGTAAAGGGAAGTGCCATCCCTCCTCTATATTTTAATCTTTTTGGAACTGAGGGATCATTACACAAAAATATCGAGCGCTTGTCTTTTTCAACTCGCTAAAACTATCAAAAAATCATCCCTTTCGTATTATTTTATACTTTTTTGGACTTAAGGGATTATACCACGAAAAAGAACTACTGGAGTTTCCTTTCCTTCTTTTTTTCAAACTCTCTAAACATGAAAAGGATTGAGTTATCTTTGTCATTAAACTTGTTAAAACAATAGCGACAAACTTGTCCATCCGGACAAGAGAGAGTTTCACTATTGCTAGGCTCACTAAAACATAGCGACAGGTTTGCCTGAAGGGCAAATTATAGAACAAGAATATGTTATCCTCCTCAAGCTTGACAAAAATAAAGAGGTACTAGTCAACAATGACTGGGGAAAAAGGGAAGAAAACTTGAACTTCATTGGTAGCAGGTCACTCTTGAACATGACACTTTCACTCCATCACCATGATTGAGTCAGGTTGGGTTATTCCGTTCACCATCACCTTTGGTCCTCCGTACCATCCATGGGGTTAACGCTACCGATCCATCACAGTGTCACCGATATGTTGAAGAGAAGTCGCTCAAAGAATTCACCAACCTAGCTAACGCCTCATCCACTGCAATACCTTCACTCTCGATTTTTCATGACTTCCACCCCTGAACCTTGTATCATCAGATCATTTTCACCTCCAGAAAATCATTTGCTTCGTTTCGTGTCGTAGATGTGGGATTCATTAAGGCCCTCCTACGATGGGTCACTTCTTTTTGACATCAGCTCATTATCCAAGAAGTTGACTTAGGAACAACCCTTTTAGTACTTTGAAGCTTGCATGTCTTAATGTCAAGTTTCTCACTTTTGGCGATAGGTTTACATCAATGGCCTTCGACCGAAAGATTTTGCGTGGTGCTCAACATTAGATCATATATTCACACCACGTGAATTATACTCTAGTACCTTGAGGGTCATTATCATTATCGGTGATTCCTCTCACACCTATTAACATCTTGCATCATTGGCTGGTAATCAGGTGATGTATTTCCATGTTCGACTTCAGAACATCTTTTCACATGGATCGACTTGTACATCGGGTGAAGATTGAACGAGTTTTGAAGACCCCAGATCTAGTTTCATCCATCTGGGCTATGATATATTCAGGAAAATAAAGATATCAAGTGTACACAGTAGCTGCACAAATGATCATTCAGGCTAAAGGATGATGACTCAACAAGAACCACCAGTCTGCAACAACGGACGATGATATGTCCTGTATACATAAAGATGAATTTATAAATTTGAGCATGGGAATGCCCGCCTCAGCTAGATCATGAAAATAATATGAAGATAATGTATTGTATTGTATTTTATACAGGTCACCTTCCAATTCGAGAGACCTCAGATCCTCATGATAAAGCATTTCACCCGACATCAGAAGATTTACGACCTCATGCTTTAGGGGGAAACTGTTATAGACATATTTGGGCACTGCAACCCCAATCACATATGTTGATAAACCAAGGGCTCTTAAACCCCTAAAAGTGTTGTTCCACACCCTAAAATATCAAGGTCAACTAATTACATCATTTCCCAGAAGTTCTCCTTGAAGAACCACTTAGAATTGGTCAAAACTAGACCATACAGACTGCTCAGTGCTAAGGGTGCGATGCATACTAACTGTAACACTGGCCAGGTGCGATGCATACTGAAAGAACCTTTTGTAGGGTGCGATGGGTGAGAGTAGAAAAATGGCAGAGACAGTTTGCTAAGTGGAAACCCAGAGAATCTTCTAGAAACTTCTCGTATGACACTTGCCTCTTTGAATTCGCCCAGGGATGAGTAAGAGATCATGAAATATCCAAGTGGGACCAAGAATTATCAGTGAAATGACACTAATCAAAGACCTAGAAGCTGAATCACCCCTCTGCAAATATCTATAAATGGATCCCGCATCCCAGAGTTCCAAAGGCTGGAATTTTGTAATTTGTAATAAAGTGTTGTTGGTTTCTCTTTGAGACATTGTATTGTTGGGTGATCTTGCTTTTCATGAGGTGAAGAGGGTTTTCATGCTGGGAGGATGATGCTATATCAGACAACTGGGTTTTAATCCTCTCTTCTACTTCTACTATCAATAAAGTTATCTGAGTTTTCCTCCATATACTTGTCTTCTTGTAAATCTTGTAATGGTGAATGCAATTGTATGGTTAATGTACTTTTGATTCTACATTGTTTATGGTATTATAGATCTCTATGATTTGATGGTATTTTGCTGCTTTGTCTCTACAGGTGTTCTTTAAAACAGGACAAGCGAGAAAGGAGCATCAAGCTCTATCAAAGGAGAGAGGAAACAAGCAAGGAGCCAAGCGAAATATTAAGGTTGGTTCTCTCTGCTTCTCTCTTATCTATCATACATAAAGGAAAACACAAGTTGCTTTGAATTGTTTGTTTCTAATATAGCCACCCGTCTTAGTGGGACTAGTAGATCAAATAGCGACACTAGTTTTCCCGGAAACAGAATGGGAATGTGATACCCTACAGATCTAGAAGCCCATAGGTCTGAAATGGATTGAAGAATGCGCCAGTGAAGATATTGTGAGAATTTAGAAAATGGAAATGGTGGAGTGAATATATTGTTAGAATTTAGAAAATGAAAATGGCAGAAACGAAAGGGAACAAAATTTAAATTCCCAGATCCCAGATAGGTGAGAATGTGTGAACGTGGGTGTTTAATAGTGCTTAGGAATTATTGTTGACTCACAAAATTTTACCGTGTAGTTCCCTTTGATAATTATAGTGTGACTAAATTTCCTAGGCATTTCTATTATAGGTTGAATTTTTACAATTAGCATGGATATTTTGTTAAAATGCTTCGGAGTGAAGTACCCAATTTTATCACTGATTTGACAAAATATTGATATCTTAATTTAAGAACAAAAAAGAAAAAGTATATTAATGAATAAGTTATTACACTTTGTAAATTTAAGTAATATTTTTTTAAATTAATAGCTTTGACTCTATTCATGTCTTTTAACCCATTTTTATGAAGAAAGAGGGGTTGAGGATTGATTTTTATAAATTTATTGAATTATATTAACTTTCTTTTCTTTATTTTTTTACAATATAGATGGGACACTTATCTAGCATTAGAAGAGTGTTTTTTTAAATGGAATAAATTGGATTGATAATACAATCACTTAAAAAGGCACATAGATTATCTCAACATCTTCTCTTGCACTCTTTTCTCATTAAACAAAGTAGCTTTTATTTAAGCTGGGAGGACAAAAAAATCATGGTTTGAATTACTATATTTTCATTCTCCACCTCTTAATCCAATGTAATCACAATTAAATCTGGTAGAGCAATAAGGCCTTAACAAAAGTAATTGTAGTATTTGAAGCTAAACCTAATAACATGTTTGAGTCAAAGGAATCATTTCAATTATCCATGGAGCTACAATGAAATTATGCCAATTTATCTAATATTGGATCTTGAATGACTAAAAAAACTCAAGATTGTGGATATGTCATATTTATATTGTTTGTGTTTTGGGAGATGACTCTGTTATGGGATAAATGGAATGCAAACATGCAAGATAAATTTAAAAGCAAAATGGTGAGATTACTTAAGAAATTGGTTGCACTAGTTAAAGTGGCAGTTAAACATTAGTAAGAAGTCAAAACTTTTAAGGGGTAGAAAAGGTAATGTGGCATCTCCATCCCATGAATTTTCAGCCATAGATGGATAGCCACATATTGGCCATTAAAATTTTGGCCCTTGAGGGACCATTTCGCCATTATAACACAAATATGGTTTTCTTAAGGAGGTATGTAATTCATTTAAATGCACACATAAGGTGTAATAACAAAGCAATGGGATTAAACAAGCATTCATTAACATTTCATAGCAACAAAGAATCTATGTTTAAATTAAACCCGACCACACATAACATGCATAATTCATGTTAATTTATTACAGTAAATAATATTCAATCAAATTTCATAGACACTTGTTTTTTAACTAAGAATGGTCCAAGGAAATTAGTTTCAAATGAACAATTTTCCTCCTAGTCATAGGCATCCACTTAAGATTCCATCCCCAAGTTGGGTTATGAGGTCACTAGGGAAAATCAATGTAAGATATAGGCTCCCACTCACTCAACCCAACCCATTGCTCTCATGGAATTGTTACTTCACTCATTACAAAGCATTACATATATAATCTAACCCACAAATATCAATGGCACTCTCTTTCACTTCCCTACACGACATAAGGAAGATCTTCCCCTACTATGGTCGAAAATGCCTTAGGGATTTTCTTCCCTTTAATTCTCTTTAGTGTAGGCAAAAAGAGTCCAATATGTTGAATGTTTTCAAGGAATAACTTGGAAGATTAAAATGTGCCTCTCAAATAACTAATGATCAATTTAACTAATGGGTGAAAGATTCCTTAGTTACCCAACCTCTATGCTCATCTACAACCTCTCTATCTCTTCACCAAGGACAATCGATTCCCCTTTCATGGTGTTTATTTTGATCATCTTCATATTTATGGTTAATTAGTAGAAGAGAATTAGCAAGCACTACAACCATAAGCCTTTTTTAATGCCTCAAATGCACCTTGAAATTACTTACAGAAGGGTTTTTTCAACCTATTGTGTGACTTTGTGATCCACCCATATTTTAAATAGGGGTCGCATATTAGGTTGATAATAAAGTTGAAAAGTATTTTGTCCAAAAAACCAATATAATATATGTCAAAAATATAGGTCAAAATTATTTATAAAAATCATAATTTTAGATTCAAAAACATATGTTAAAGATGGATATTACAAATGTGATTGAAAAAGGATTTGATAGTTGCCATTTATTACACAAATATTATAAATGAGGTAGAAAATTATTTTGAAAGTTTAATAGGAGGTAAGATAGGTTGAAACTTTTATTTCAAAAAAATTTTCTTGATCATGAGCTCAGAGATGATCCTAGTCATAGTTAAAGATCAAATCCTAAGCCTAAACTCACTTCCTACTCTTAAGCTTTGCTTGCCAAGCCTAACAACTAGTTGAGTCTAAATCACATTCTAAGTAGCTATATTCAACTTTGGATTCATAAGCTCCACAATGATTTATATATATATATATATGTTATGTTGTTAGGATTTACATTTAGATTAATGCTTGAATCTCTCTCCATTATTAATATCAATTAAAACAATCTAATTTAATGTCATAGCATAATCAAAAAACAAATCATGGTTGTTGTTGGATTTGATAGTGTTAAACAAATGTATATGGAATGTTACTTAAAATCACTCCATCACGGCATGATAACTTCACTATGTAGATCTCCCCACCTATCTAATGCCTTGGTAACACTCCTCAAGTGAGGTCTTCCTTGCTTCAAGAATTGATAATGTTAATGCTAGACTAGTACAATGTTTGTTGGACACTTAAGTGGACACTAGTTTACCAATTAAAGCCAATAAATGGTTATTTTGTTGGGACCACAACATGATTTTGAGGCCTTAGAAAAATTAAGGAATGACTGGATAAACCACAAGTGGAAGATTGTTTTGATGATAGAACGAAATATTTTCTAACGAGGAAGCCCCATTATTTTGTTGGAGAAAGCAAAAATTCAAGGAGGCATTCATGTACGAAGACATATTTGAAATTTTATGTATGGAGTTTTCTAGTGAGTTTGTGTGAATGGTTGCATATTACTGATGAAGCCCCACATCACCATTGAGGAGACAAGAAGACAAGTAAGTCAAATATTAAATCCAATAACTTTGGAGCATTGTGATCACTTGGTTAATAAAGCAATAGACTTTTGGGGAGAGAAGACAATGGAAGGATGCATTGTATCTTGTTTGTATTAGAATTGTACTAGTTGTATGTTGGCATTATGACACAGGTCTTTGCTCTATGGCACAGGTGTTGTCTTTGATGGCAACTCACTTAAAATGGCAAATCATAGCTCAGGCACTCAGAATGAAAGGAAATAAGGTATACGCAAGTTCCTCTTAGTAAAGTCGCGTATACACGTGGGATCACCGATCAAAAGATGTGTATACGTATGCACGCACTTTCATGCAAAGAAAAGCGCATACATGTGGGTGAATTTATGTTTGGTCCATGGTATTTAGTCCGACATATTTGAACCTATGGTTTTGATCCTTGGTATTGCATCCAAAGTGTTGAACCCAAGTATTGGGTCCCTAGTATTGGCTCTATAATGGTTTTGGACCATGGTTTGAGTAAGGCCTAAGGCTATAAAAGGGAAAGGAAATCATTTGGCATGGGTATCGACTAAAGTATTGAATATATGAAAAAGAGCAAGATTTGGAATACTGGTGATTGGTTAATGGTGCATACTTGAATCTGAATCAAGGAGGAACCTGAGCGCAAGAATATGGATAAGTTTTATTGATGGGTCAAGTCTTGAATAGTAGTATCTTTGTGTGTTTTTGATCTAGTATATTTGGCGCATGACTTGATCTATATATCTGAAAAATTTGGGTATAACTGACATCTGAATATTTGAAAGAGTGAACTATCTTTTATAGATCTGTACGCAGGTTCTGTGAATGTAAATTGCGTATACACAAGTTGGGATTGATTCAGAAGCATATGCATGTAGGTTGTACACAGTGAAGTAGTGTACGTTTCTTGAAATATGTTTTAGCTACTTCTATTTTATTGCTGCAGTATTCTGGGTTCAGGATTGGTGTCTGGTTATAGTTATTGTTTTCTGGGTATAGGTTACAGGGAAGTAATTGTTGATTCTATTTTGGTTTGTACAAAGGAGATTGATTGATGTAGATACACTTGATGTTTGATTGATGATACTCATGGATCTAGTCTGAAAATTTATGAAACGTGGTCCCTGGAAGAAAAGAGAAGGTAGTAGCCTTCTATAGGTCAGCACCTATGTACTAGTACCTCAGCTAGTACAAGAGCTAAGGGGGTTGTAGCTCCCTTCCAGGAGAAACTGGAGAACGAGAGAAGGTTGTAGCCTGTGTACTGGTATAAGAATACACCAGTACAGAATCATTGTAAAAAGAAGTTTCTCATTAAAGAAAGATAGAGACGAATTGCGGCAGGTGGTTTTCACCCACATTGCGTTTCCACCTTATATCTTGTGTTCTTATGTGTGATTGCCTATTCTGTTTCACTGTTCCTAGTTACTGTTTATATGGTTTGATGCACAGATTATTGATCAACATCTGAAGAATAACTTAATTTACAAATCTACTGATATACGCTTGTTTCCTTAACTGAAGTTGCGTACATATGGGATATTTACTAACTGAAGTAGCGTATACAAATATGACTGTGAAATGAAAAATAATTGATCTGATAATACTGATTCACCCTCCCTCTCAGTATTATTTCCAACAATTGGTAGCAGAGCAGGTCCTTTGGAAGAATCTTGGCTGCTTGAAGGAAGATTTATCATCATGAGCAAGTACGAGAGAGAGGCATCCATTAGGCCACCAATTTTTGATGGGAGGAACTTCGTCTATTGGAAGGTAAGAATCACAGCCTATCTTCAATCTCTTGGTACAAAAGTTTGGGATATTGTGGAAACAGGATACACATTTCCATCAACAACTCCTACAGATACGGCTGGTAAGAAGCAGTATGAAACAAATGAAAAGGCTGTCAATACTCTATTAGGGAGTCTATCACAATCAAAATTCTTCAAGGTTACGCAGCTCAAAGCCGCAAAAGAAATATGGGACAAGATCGTTTTGAGCTATGAAGGAGATGATCAGGTAAAACGAGCAAAACTACAAATTCTTAGAATTCAATATGAAAATCTTAGAATGTACAATGATGAAAGTGTGGCTAACTATTTCTTACATATAGATGAGATAGTAAATTGTATTAAAAAATTGGGTGAAGAAATAAAATAAGTTGTTTTGGTTGAAAAGGTTATAAGATCTTTGTCTTCTAAGTTTGATTCAAAAGTTTTTGCCATAGAAGAAAAGCAGAATCTACAGAGCCTTACCATGTCTCAGCTACATGGGATTCTAACTACTTATGAAATGAGAAAGGGGGGACCATCAGATAGGAGAGAAGCCACATTCAAAGCCTAAGGAAAAGGAGATTACAATGAGTCAGGACATATGTTTGAAGAAGAGGAAGAATCAAACTTTGTCAAGAACCTTCAACGGGGAACTGGAAGATTCAGAGGTAAGCTACCTTTCAAATGCTTTGCTTGTGGAAGAGTCGGTCACTATGCTGCAAAATGTCCTCATAAAGATAAACTATACAAAGGTAAGGAACTTGTTAGATGAAACAAAAAACAGAATGTAAGTAAAAAGAGCTATTATACCCATGAAGACAGTGATGGACTTTCAAATAGTGATGAAGATGAACAAGGTAATGATGATAGACTTTTGATGGCCCTTGAAGATGATGATTTCATGGATGCTATAAATGAAGAAGGTATTTATGAAGAAATTTATAAACTTAAAATTTGTTTGGGAGAAAAGAATATGATCATAGATACTCTGACATTCCAACTTGCTGAAAGAGATAAACACAATGAAGAGTTAGAATCTGAAATTGTGGGACTTAGAAAAGAAATTGAGAAAACAAAAGCCCTCAATATTAGATTTGCTAATGGATCTAAAAATTTAGATGAAATTATCAAAGTGCAGCGTTCTCCTCTAATTAAGACAAGTCTTGGATATTCTGAAGAAGCGTCTCAAGCACAGAAGCCATCTACCTCCAAAAGTTATCTTGATGTAGTAAGGAAAAATGAACAGGTTGACAATCGACAGCAAAAGCATAATGGTGATCACCAGGTAAATCAGGGACAATTTGCTTCAAGAATGAACAAGGATTACCAAGTAAATTGGGGGCAATATACTTCAAGGATGAACAGAAGCTTCAACCAACCACAGGTAAATCATTCTCAATTTGCCTCAAGAATGGATGTCAATGGAAACTACAATCATTTGGTTGGTAGGTTTGATAATCGCAGGAATTTCTTCAATGGCCAATGTTTCTCTTGTCATAACTTTGGTCACAAAGCTGCTCAATGTGTTGCCTACAAGACCATCATGACCAGGGAAGCTCAAAAACAAAGGAGTATCACTGGGATCATGAAAAGAACCTACAATAACTTTTCTGCTCTTGAAAATGAAATAGAATGTTCTATTTGTAACAACTTCGGTCATGAAGATTATGAATGCAGGAGTAGGTTTCGGCAAACAACTCAGAAGGAGAAAGCTTCATTGACTCCCAAAACATAGAGAAAGAAAGAACCACAATCAGAAAGATGTGGGATAGCCTTATTTGTACAAGGACAGGAAAATCAATGGTACATCGACAGTGGATGCTTGAAACATATGACAGGTGATAAGGAAAAACTTCAGTCATATAGTGCCTTAGAAAAGGAAAAGAATGTCTCATTTGGAAATGACACCCCAGCATTCATAAAAGGTAAAGGTTCTGTTCGTTTGAAAGAGAAGGTCAAAGCTGGAAATGTTATGTATGTTGATGGCTTAAAGCATAATCTATTGAGTGTCAGTCAAATGTGTGATCAAGGAACTAAGGTAATATTTCGATCAAATGGATGTATTGTTCATGAGCTTGATACAGGAAAAATAGTGATCAAAGGCATAAGAACTCCAAATAATCTATACGTATTCAAAGGAGGACAACACCAACAATGCTATCTAAGCAAGAATGATGAACACTGGCTATGGCACAGAAGATTGGGGCATCTAGGCTTCTCTCAGATAAGGAAAGCATGCAAATATCAGGCAGTTCATGATCTTCCTGACATTAGAATTCCAGACAATACAATATGCAAATCATGTCAGTTTGGTAAACAAACCAGAACTAATTTCCCTAAAAAGGAAGGATCAGCTAGCAGGCCACTTGAACTTGTCCATACTGATATATGTGGTCCAACTAGGAAGAGGTCACCTCGAGGAGAAGAGTACTTCGTATTGTTCACTATTCAAGGATGTGTTGGATATGACTCATGAAGTATAAAGATGAAGCTTTTGAAAAGTTCAAATCATTCAAAGCCTTGGTTGAAAACGAATTAGATCGTAGAATCAAATGCCTCATATCTGATCGAGGAGGGGAATTTACCTCGGACGAATTTTTCGATTTTTGTGAAGAACATGGAATAAGAAGGGAATTCTCTGCTGCAAGGACTCCTCAGCAAAATGGAGTAGTGGAAAGGATGAACAGAACGGTTTAACAAATGGCTCATGCTATGCTTGATGAGTCTAGAACTCCCGCAACCTTATGGGGTGAAGCCGCATTTGCTGCAGTTACTATTCTCAACAAGACAAACGTTCGGGTAAACAACACTCAAAATCCTCATGAACTTTGGTATGGTAAGACTCCCATGGTAAAATACTTCTAAATTTTTGGAAGCAAATGCTATATCAAAAGGACTGATGAAAATCTTGGCAAGTTTGAGCCTAGAGCAGATGAAGGCATTCTCCTTGGTTACTCTCCCCACAATAAAGCATATAAGTGTTACAATAAAATACTTGGAAAAATTGTTGAAAGTATTGATGTAGTGGTTGATGAAGAAGGAAACACTCCTAGGCAAGTAAAATCTGAAGATTTCGAAGATGATGAGGACTATCCTTCAACATCAAATAAGATTCAAGATGAAGAAGAAACCCATGAGGCACCAGAAGAACAAATAAGGATAGAAGAAAAGACTCCATCCAGGTATGTCCAGAAGAACCATCCAGAGACTCAAATTTTGGGACAGAAAGAGGCAAGTGTACAAACAAGAAGAAGTATAACTGAAGCTTCAAGCTATCTAGCATTGCTCTCCACCACTGAACCACAAAATGTAAGAGAAGCATGCAAAGACGAATGCTGGGTCAAGGCCATGGATGAAGAACTTGAGTAGATTGAAAAGAATAACACTTGGGAGTTGGTTCCTAGACCAAAAGATAAAAATGTCATAGGGAAAAAATGGATATTCAAAAATAAGCAGAATGAAAATGGAGAAGTCATTAGAAACAAGGCCAGACTTGTTTGTAAAGGGTATGAACAACAAGAAGGTATAGACTTTGAAGAAACCTTTGCACCAGTTTCTAGATAGAGGCTATAAGAATGTTCCTTTCTCTTTCTAGCTTTCAAAAGTTCAAAGTGTTTCAAATGGATGTGAAATTTGCCTTCTTAAATGGAGACTTAGAAGAAGAAGTGTATATTGAGCAACCAGATGGATTTATCCTTGGAAATGATCCAAAACTTATATGTAGACTTAAGAAGGCACTCTATGGTCTTAAACAGGCTCCAAGGGCTTGGTACTATTGTCTAGACAAATACCTCCATCAACAAGGTTTCTCAAAAGGATCAACAAATAGCAATCTATATATAAAAGTTGATAATAATAAATTTCTAATTCTTGTTGTGTATGTTGATGATATCATCTTTGGCAGCAATGAATAAGCCATGAGTCAAAACTTTGCTTTGGCGTTGCAGAAAGAATTTGAAATGTCCTTGCTTGGTGAGCTGACATATTTCCTTGGTTTACAAATCCAACAAAATAAAGACGGTATCTTTTTATCACAAAATTAAAGCAGATCTTGAAGAAATATGGCACGGAAGATTTGAAACCGGTATGTACCCCTATGGTAACAGGATGCAGTCTCAGCGCTAATGATAAATCAGTAGTAGTACATCAACCAACCTATAGATCCATGATTGGTAGTCTGCTTTATTTGACAGGTACTCGGCCAGACATCATGCATGTAGTGGGAATAGTTGGAAGGTTTCAAGCAAATCCAAAGGAAGCACACCTTCAGGCAGTTAAGAGGATTTTAAAATATATTCAAGGAACACAAAACTATGGCTTATGGAATCCTAGAGATGCAGATCTCACACTTCATGCATATACAGATGTAGATTGGGCAGGAAGCGTGGATGACAGAAAAAGCACTAGTGGTGGTGCATTCTTTATGGGTTCCAGATTAGTATCTTAGTTCAGCAAGAAACAAAGTTCAATTGCTTTATCAATAGCTGAAGTAGAATATGTAGCTGCTGCATCTTGCTGCACACAACTCATTTGGATGATGCAAACTTTGCAGGATTTTCAAATCACTTGTACTCCACCTATCTCCATATTCTGTGATAATACAAGTGTAATCAACATTTCAAAGAATCCGGTTATGCATTCAAAGACTAAGCACATACCTATCAAGTACCATTTTCTCCGGGGACAAGTGCTTGAACAAAAGGTCAAATTGGAGTATGTTCCCTCTAAGGAACAAGTTGCTGATATACTTACCAAACCACTGCCTAGGGAGACATTTGAGTACCTCAGATAGAAGTTGGGGGTAGTTGATGCATCATCTTACTGTTGAATCTTGTCTGTTTCAGAGAAAAATGGTTGTACATGAGTTTCATGAGAAGAATCCATGTACATACGCCGATTTATGTGGGTACATTTGCATATATGTTGGTTTGAAGACAAACAGTGGGCCAGGCTCAGGATGAAAGGAGTCTGATATGGGTCTGACAGAGACCATCTGGCACAGGTTCAGGGGGAGCATATATTCTTCTAATAATGCATTGTTGGCATTATCTTAGAAGATCTTGGTTCACATTCATAGTTGTTTTGATTTCAGGAGGAATAGGTGCAGAGGGAGAGCATGGTTGCTGGTCTGAATGATGATTGACAGATGCTGCTGATGATAGTTGTTATCATAATATTTCTGTAGATATTTCATCTCTATGTCATGTATTTCTTTTCTTATCAAGGTCATGAAACGACCTGTCTTGATGGATGAAGTAATGATTCTTTTTTTTATCATGTGTAAATTCTTGGTGTATCCCCACTTGGTTGGGTAGATGAGTCAATTCCCACTTGGTTGGGAGAAGGATGTATGTATGAGCCTTTGATGGTAGGAAGGTCATTCCTAAATGTATAAAGTCATGTAGAACATCTTCTTGCAGACCTTGCCTACAGTCGAGGGGAGCTTGGACAACAGAGCAGAGCAGAAAATTCAACATATACTTAGGGAGAGCATAACCCTTTGCCCTTGATGTCAAAGGGGGAGGATGATTTTGAGTGGCTGGGGGTTGCCATCAAGTCCAAAGGGGGAGATTGTTGGCATTATGACATAGGTCTTTTCTCTATGGCACAGGTGTTGTCCTTGATGGAAACTCACTTAAAATGGAAAATCACATCTCAGGCACTCAGAATGAAAGGAAATAAGGTATACGCAAGTTCCTCTCAGTAAAGTCGCGTATAGACACGGGATCACCGATCAAAAGACGCGTATACATATGCACGCACTTTCATGCAAAGAAAAGCACGTACATTTGGGCGAATTTATGTTTGGTCCATGGTATTTAGTCCGACATATTTGAACCTATGGTTTTGATCCTTGGTATTGCATCCAAAGTGTTGAACCCAAGTATTGGGTCCCTAGTATTGGCCCTATAATGGTTTTGGACCATGGTTTGAGTAAGGCCTAAGGCTATAAAAGGGAAAGGAAATCATTTGGCATGGGTATCGACTAAAGTATTGAATATTTGAAAAAGAGCAAGATCTGGGATACTGGTGATTGGTTAATGGTGCATATCTGAATCTGAATCAAGGAGGAACCTGAGCGCAAGAATATGGATAAGTTTTATTGATGAGTCAAGTCTTGAATAGTAGTATCTTTTTGTGTTTTTGATTTGTTATATTTGGCGCATGACTTGATCTATATATCTGAAAAATCTGGGTATAATTGATGTCTGAATATTTGAAAGAGTGAACTATCTTTTATAGATCTGTACACAGGTTCTGCGAAGCAAAGGCGCATATACACGCTGGTTCTGTGAATGTAAATTGCGTATACTTAGGTTGGGCTTGATTCAGAAGTGTATGCACACAGGTTGTACGTAGTGAAGTAGCGTATGTCTCTTGAAATATGTTTTAGCTACTTCAGTTTTATTGCTGCAATATTCTGGGTTCAGGATTGGTGTCTGGTTACAGTTATTGTTTTTTGGGTATAGGTTATAGGGAAGTAATTGTTGATTCTATTTTGGTTTGTACAAAGGATATTGATTGATGCAGATACACTTGATGTTTGATTGATGATACTCATGGATCTAGTCTGAAAATTTATGAAACGTGGTCCCTGGAAGAAAAGAGAAGGTAGTAGCCTTCTGTAGGTCAACACCTACGTACTAGTATCTCAGCTAGTACCAGAGCTAAGGGGGTTGTAGCTCCCTTCCAGGAGAAACTGGAGAATGAGAGAAGGTTGTAGCGTTCTGCAGGTTACAGCCTGCGTACTGGTATTAGACTGCACCAGTACGAATCATTGTAAAAAGAAGTTTCTCATTAAAGAAAGATAGAGACGAATTGCAGCAGGTGGTTTTCACCCACATTGGGTTTCCACCTTATATCTTGTGTTCTTATGTGTGATTGCTTGTTCTGTTTCACTATTCCTAGTTAATGTTTATATGGTTTGATGCACAGATTATTGATCAACATCTGAAGAATAACTTAATTTACAAGTCTGCTGATATACGCTTGTTTCCTTAACTGAAGTTGCGTACATACGCGATATTTACTAACTGATGTAGCGTATACAAATATGACTGTGAAATGAAAAATAATTGATCTGATAATACTGATTCACCCCCCCTCTTAGTATTATTTCCAACATTGCACTCGAAATCTAAGGACCAATTTTAGAATGGGCTTTGAGAGAGATTGGTGAACAAAAACCCTACAAGGATAAAAATGTTGTTGGTGAAGGACAAGTTGTTTCCTACTGTTTATTCAATTTAGTATGTCCTAAATTTCTACATCAATTATCAATCCGAGATTCGTAAACTGATGAAGTGTGGTGCACTATATGTGCAAGACAACCTCTTTCTTACTTTTTTATCAATTTTATCTTGTTTTTGGGGGTTTTACCTTGGTTTGTCTCCTAATGCAAATTATAATCCAAATCCTAAGTTTTAAGAATACTTTAGAAGGCAAGTTTGGGTATAGATTTTAAGGAAATTATGTCCTCTATAAAGATTTCCAGAACTTAACACTTCAGAAGGTCTTAAAACATACTAGTGATGAAATCAATACTTGAACAAGAATGAAAATGTGCTGCTATTCAAATCAAACAAATAATGAACTACTGATCATGAAATCATTATCTCTGTTGCTTATCTAAATACAGAAATAAAAATGAGTTAAGCTACTACACTCAAAAAATCAAAAACTGCAAACTAATAAAAGTAGAATCAATTCACTTCATTCATAGTCTGATAGCTCACCAAGTAGTCTAAGCTATGGCTCTTGAGATAACGTCAATGATATGAGGAATTTGATATCTAATTGTAGAAAAATAAAGATAAAATCAAATCACATCATCCATAGCCCGATAGCTCGCCAAGTAGTATAAGCTATGGCTCTGGAGATAACGTCAATGATAAGAGGAATTTGATATCTAATTGCAGAAAAATAAAGCTAAAATCAAATCACATCATTCATAGTCCGATAGTTCGCCAAGTAGTCTAAGCTATGGCTCTGGAGATAACGTCAATGATATGAGGGATTTGATATCTAAAATAACTGAAAAAGCAAATGAATAAAACTGAAATCAAAGCGTAACTGAAATTGAAAAGCTAAGAAAAGCAAAGTTAGCAGAGAGGCTAATCTCATGTCATTAGTTATTGTAAAAACTGTATTAAAATGCCCGAGCCTACTCTATCTTGAAACACACACACTGGTCAGCGTTAACAAAAATATACAAAGCTTAAAAAAAATTCATGTACAGGAATGAAATGTTAATACCATAACAAATGAAATATACACAGGTGGATAACTATGAAATATGTGTAATGGAAATAAGGAAACAATACATAAAAACTTTACAGCAATAAGGAAAACAAAACCTCAGCGTGCAGGGGCCCTCTGCACAACCTTGGTCAACACGCTATCAATCTAGAATTATGCTCACGCAGTCATATAAAACAGAGTCTGATTATATTGCCAAACAAAGGAAGAATCCTCTCATTACAACAGCAGGACCAGTTCACGGCACAGTACAAAGACTAACAGCAAAATGACAGCAAAACCTAACTAGTTCTATGTGTGTGCAAACACTTTATTTATAGGGAAAATTACATAATTGTTTTATTATGAAACAACTTCAACAGAGGACATGTAAAAAGACAATGTCCATGAGTTTAGCATGATGGTTGCTGAGATCATTCAATCTATCAAAAGATGGTTGTTGGATCTGCGTCGTGGAGGCAGCCTACAACTATCAAAATGACCCCAGGGATCTAGGAATGGCCTCGGACCCTTCACGTGTTGAAAAAAACAAAGACTTGTTGCCGTAGGACTCCTTCGTTTGACCATCGTTTGACCACCGTTGACCATGGCTTTCCTTAATGAATCCAGCTAAACCAATAGGACCCGATCCATGTTGTTATAGACATTTTTGGGCACTTCAACCCCAATCATAAATGTCCATAAACTGAGGGCTCCTAAGTCCCTAAAAGTGTTGCTTCACTGCCTAAAGGAACAAGGTCAGTTGATTACATCATCTCCTAGAAGTTCT
>APFE030648337.1:246849-297185 GCA_000404065.3 Pinus taeda | reverse complement strand
AAAGGCTATTCAAGTTTTCCTCCATGATTCTTGTATGTTTGCTTATATATGCATTTGTATGGATTAACACATATCTGGTCTTGTGTTATTTATGAATATAGATCTTTGTTCTTCGATAGTAGTATGTTGCTGTGATTCCACAGGTGCTCTTTGAAGCTGGGCAGACAAAGAAGAAACGACAAAGCTCTATCACGAAGGAGAGGAGTCAAACAAGGAAATCAAGCGCAAGACTAAGGTTGGTCTCCTTTATTCCACTCTTATCTATTTTCATAAAGGAAAATGAAAGTAGACTTTACTTGTTTGTTTCTAAGATAGCTACCAGTCTTAGTGGGAATAGCAGCATCCGAGTGGACATTATTCCCGGTAACACATGTTCAGATCATTCATGAATTGCCCACGTGCCTTGTTTTGCTTGATGACACCTGCAACCTATAGTTTAACAAAAACATCTGCGGAAAGTTGAATGAGTTGCAGAAAGTGGCTGCATTCCGCAGCGAATGAGCAAAATCTAATTCAAATAGAAAACACAAAAACATAGTTAGAAAACCACTTAAATGCTCTTTTGGAATCAATATGTAATGATGTTTGATAGCTTATGAGGTACTAGTGAGAGGAAAAAGTCTAGGAAAGTGTGTAGGAGAGATGTAATTTCAGGGCTCAACACCTACTAACCCACTGAGCAGGTTGTTGTAAAACCTTACATTAAGGAATGGATTACAACGAGGTTGGAAAATATGAGAGCTCAAAGGACCAAATAACCATGGAGGACACAAAAGCTAAAGAGAAAGTTGAACAAGCTTTGAGGAAGTAGAGATAACTAACTAGTGGTTGTTGAACTAGATGTGAGAAAATGAAGAAAGCCATGAGGAGTTGCAAAATGAGATCAGTGAGGAAGGGAGTAGTGAAGTGAGGATGAGAGATTTGGAGAATTTGAATAGGAAAGGTGAGTCAGCCAGCGAAAGGTTGTGAAACAAAGTTTTGGTGATAAATATCTCAATAAGGAGTAGTATTCAAGGCACCTCAATGAGGTCTGATGAACACACTAGGGTGGGGTTACGACATATATGCCATTAGAAAGTGATAGGTTGGATAAAATCTAGAATTATATTGTGGATGAGAAAGAATCAAATGAACTAATGGGAAACCATATTCTAAGGCCAACATATGTGCCCCTTCTATCTAGGGAGGATGAGAACCTAGTAGTGGGCATGGCACTAGACATTAGCAACATTGGCCTCGTACCAACCCCACCCCTTATGCTTATTAAATACAATTAGGTAACACTACACTAGCTTGTTAATAATGGTTCAAGTCCACCTACTAGTTAGCTTACTTATGGAGGAAGAATAGGAATTAGAGGAAGTAGTCTTAACAATAGTGCAAGTTGAATATTAGGAGTAGAACAATTGGGAGTTATAGTTATTTTGAGCAAAAAATAAGAGTTTCATGAGTTTTAGTACATATGATGTTTTGAATTATAACCGAGGAGAATGTAAGAGAAATAGTATTAGAGTGATGCACTATTTAAAAAATTTAGTCATATGTAAATGCTTTGGAAAAAAAACATACTGATCCACATACCTTGATATAAAACAAGCCCTAAAAATGTCATTCTTAAAATATCTTGTGTAGTTACCTAATATCATTCAAGTAGAATATTCCAATTATTTATGTTAGTAATGGTGTGATCATATTTTCCATTCTCTTAAAGGAACTCTTTCTGGACATGCACCCCATCAAGCATAAATCATCCTAACATATATCTTTGAAGTAATATAAATCATCCAATGACTATCCTCAAAATAATTCTCACCCATAGACTTGGTGATGGTGTAAGGATCGTATTAAAGTGGTATGAGACTCTTATGGGAGTTCATTAATTTCTCTTAATGAGAGTCCAAGGAACAAGGTCAACTGATTACATAATCTCCCAGAAGTTCTCCACTAAAAACTGCTCAGTAATGGTCAAAACTGGACCATACTGAATACCCAGTGCAGAGGGTGCGATGCATATCACCTTCCCAGTGTAAAGGGTACGATGCATACTGAATAGTCTCTCTGTAGGGTGCGATGGTCGGGAATGGACAAATGGCAGGGACAAATTGCGAGGTGGAAGATCATGGAATCTTCCAGAAGCTTCCCCTCTGACACTTGCCTCTCTGTTTTCGACCAGAGATGAGTAAGAGATCATCATTCTCCAAGTGGAATAAGGAACTATCAGAGAGAGGACACTAATCAAGACCCTAGAAGATGACTCACCCCCCTACAATCATCTATATAAGGATCCCTCATCACAGAGATCGAGAGGTGCTATTGGTTTTCTGGTGTAACTTCATAGTGTTGGGTGATCTAAGCTTTACTGAGGTGAAAAGGGCCTTTGTTGGAGGATGATGCTGGGTCAAAACAATGGTTGTAATCCCCTTGCTACTTTGATCTTAAAAAAAGCTATTCAAGTTTTCCTCCATACCTTGTATGTTGCTTATATATGCATTGTATGGTTAACACATATCTGGTCTTGTGTTATTTATGAATATAGATCTTTGTTCTTCGATAGTAGTATGTTGCTGTGATTCCACAGGTGCTCTTTGAAGCTGGGCAGACAAAGAAGAAACGACAAAGCTCTATCACGAAGGAGAGGAGTCAAACAAGGAAATCAAGCGCAAGACTAAGGTTGGTCTCCTTTATTCCACTCTTATCTATTTTCATAAAGGAAAACGAAAGTAGACTTTACTTGTTTGTTTCTAAGATAGCTACCAGTCTTAGTGGGAATAGCAGCATCCGAGTGGACATTATTCCTGGTAACACATGTTCAGATCATTCATGAACTGCCCACGTGCCTTGTTTTGCTTGATGACACCTGCAACCTAGAGTTTAACAAAAACATCTGCGGAAAGTTGAATGAGTTGCAGAAAGTGGCTGCATTCCGCAGCTAATGAGCAAAATCTAATTCAAACAGAAAACACAAAAACATAGTTAGAAAACCACTTAAATGCTCTTTTGGAATAAATATGTAATGATGTTTGATAGCTTATGAGGTACTAGTGAGAGGAAAAAGTCTAGGAAAGTTTGTAGGAGAGATGTAATTTCAGGGCTCAACACCTACTAACCCACTGAGCAGGTTGTTGTAAAACCTTACATTAAGGAATGGGTTACAACGAGGTTGGAAAATATGAGAGCTCAAAGGACCAAATAACCATGGAGGACACAAAAGCTAAAGAGAAAGTTGAACAAGCTTTGAGGAAGTAGAGATAACTAACTAGTGGTGGTTGAACTAGATGTGAGAAAATGAAGAAAGCCACGAGGAGTTGCAAAATGAGATTAGTGAGGAAGGGAGTAGTGAAATGAGGATGAGAGATTTGGAGAATTTGAATAGGAAAGGTGAGTCAGCCAGCGAAAGGTTGTGAAACAAAGTTTTGGTGATAAATATCTCAATAAGGAGTAGTATTCAAGGCACCTCAATGAGGTCTGATGAACACACTAGGGTGGGGTTACGACATATATGCCATTAGAAAGTGATAGGTTGGATAAAATCTAGAATTATATTGTGGATGAGAAAGAATCAAATGAACTAATGGGAAACCATATTCTAAGGCCAACATATGTGCCCCTTCTATCTAGGGAGGATGAGAACCTAGTAGTGGGCATGGCACTAGACATTAGCAACATTGGCCTCGTACCAACCCCACCCCTTATGCTTATTAAATACAATTAGGTAACACTACACTAGCTTGTTAATAATGGTTCAAGTCCACCTACTAGTTAGCTTACTTATGGAGGAACAATAGGAATTAGAAGAAGTAGTCTTAACAATAGTGCAAGTTGAATATTAGGAGTAGAACAATTGGGAGTTATAGTTATTTTGAGCAAAAAATAAGAGTTTCATGAGTTTTAGTACATATGATGTTTTGAATTATAACCGAGGAGAATGTAAGAGAAATAGTATTAGAGTGATGCACTATTTAAAAAATTTAGTCATATGTAAATGCTTTGGAAAAAAAACATAATGATCCACATACCTTGATATAAAACAAGCCCTAAAAATGCCATTCTTAAAATATCTTGTGTAGTTACCTAATATCATTCAAGTAGAATATTCCAATTATTTATGTTAGTAATGGTGTGATCATATTTTTCATTCTCTTAAAGGAACTCTTTCTGGACATGCACCCCATCAAGCATAAATCATCCTAACATATATCTTTGAAGTAATATAAATCATCCAATGACTATCCTCAAAATAATTCTCACCCATATACTTGGTGATGGTGTGAGGATCGTATTAAAGTGGTATGAGATTCTTATGGGAGTTCATTAATTTCTCTTAATGCGAGTCCAACCATAACTTGTCACCAACCTGAAACTTATGTGAAACCCAATGGATTGTGTATCTACTTGTACTTGGAGTTGGCAACTTTCTACAAAATATCATAAACTCATTGTTGAATTTGTTGGATACATTCCTCAAAATTGGTTGCTTTGCCTACCTCATTCCAAGCATGAGAGGTATCTTCATGTGCTATTCCATGAATATAGCTACATTAATTTGTGCCAATTGTTGGGACCCTAAGCACACTTGAAAACGCTTGTGGCTAATAGAAATATGAATAACTATGTCGAATTTATATTGAAAATATGGAAGGATTTCAACATGTGTATGTGGATGCTCACAATTGTATATTCTAAGGACATCTACAATAATCATATTGACTACTTTTTATTTATCGATCTAGGGATGGAAGGAAATGGATTTGGTCAAGCTTGATGTACATCATGGACCAAGGGATAAACCAGAAAATACCGAGGAAACAACTATCCCTATCAGGAAATATGGTCTTTGGAAACCTAAAATGAACCAAAATATGCTCGAAGAAGAGATTATGAGTGGATTTTGTTATGACACTCTTCTTACAGGGTGTCAAAATTCCCATCCTGAGGAAGAGATCAACAACAACAAAAACACATTCATTACCATGCTCAACTGACGAAAAAATGACATAAAATCTATGGGCACTAACTCGCAAGGATTACCTAGAGGAGGAAAAAGCCTACAACTGGTGTAGATGGCCATTTCCTTTGCTAGAATATATTTCTTCCACTACTTATAGGCTTCAACAATAGAATGAAACTCATTGTTATAAATTGGTATCTATGAAACCCATTATAGAGTGTCTAGATATGATAAATCATTGAACATTCGTTTTTGTGTGGGCACCACATTGATGACATGAACGATTGCCTCATAGGGTCCTTGTTGTGTAAACATTCATCGATGAAAGATACTTCCCTAATGAGATAGAAGTGAAAGATGATAGTTGCAAAGGTTGGATAATGACGTGAACCTTGACTTGGTAACTTGTAACTTGTTAAGTGGGAGAAGTTGAAATTGGACATGAGTAGCCTTAGATGAGATATAGTTAGTTCTTAGGTGAGCAAGACATAGTATAGTTGTAGTAACTGTAACTTGATCAAGTTGTTGTAGTCGAGGAAGGACTTGGATGGGTTCTCAAGTCCCAAAAAAAGTAATGGTAGTTGTGAGGACAGGATAGCTAAGGAGTGTTGGGGCATGCTAATGAATGAAAAGGCATCCCAAGGAATGAAAAGGAATGATAACACATGCCAAACATTGTCAATTCATACGAAGGAGTGTTAGGGAGTGCCAGGGCATCACAAGGGAGAATTAGGTCAAAATGCATGGAAATGAACGAATACGAGTGTGTGCTAAGGAGTGTAAGTGAATTCTAGGTGTCCTAAGGATGAAGTGTACTAAGAGATGTTCATAATAGGACTTGTAGGAGGTAATCCTATGGTAGCGATAATAGGCTAGACAAATTAGCTTCGAACAAAGGGAGACTTTGGGTTGGGCACAAAATTGTTTTTCCAATGCCTTGGTTGGGTTCCCAAGCCGCAAAAAAAGTAAGGTTGTCTATGAGGCCATGGAAAAAAAGTGCTAAGGTGTGTTAGGGAATGCTAGGAATTAATAAGAAATTCTAGATAGTTCCAAGGCATGTTAGACATGCCAAGACATGCCAAGTGCCAAGGCTTGCCAGGATGTGTCAAGTGCCAGGGTGTGGCATGAACACATTCTAGGGAGTGTTAGGATCAAGTGTCAGGAAAACACAAGGGAGAACTAGTTTCAAATTGATGGAAATGAAGTGTCAATGAGTTCCAAGTGTTCTAAGAAGGGAGTGACAAGATATGTTAGACAGTTCCAAGGCATGCTAGAATGTTAGGGAAGCATACCAATATGTGATAAGTGCGAAGGTGTGCTAATGTGTATTGAGTGTTAGGGAGTGTCAGGGAAACACAAGGGAGAACTAGGTCAAAATTTATGAAAATGAATGAATAAGAGTGTGTGACAAGGAGTGTCAGTGAGTTCCATGTGTGCTAAGGAGGGAGTGCCATGGTATACTAGGCAGCGCTAAGTCATGCTAGCGTGCTAGAGCGATATGTGGCCAAGAAGTCCTGAGTCTGTCCCACTAATATTCTTCAAACCAACATATACACGAATGTATCCATAGCAACCGACGTATGTACGCGGACACACTTCATGAAACTCGCGTACAACCACTTTTCTTTGAAACAGATAAGTATCAATGGCAAGAAGATGCATCAACTATTCCCAACTTCTGTCTGAGGTATTCAAATGTCTCTCTGGGCAGTGGTTTGGTGAATATATCAACAACCTGTTCCTTGGAGGGAACATACTCCAATTTGACCTTTTGTTCAAGCACTTGTTCCCGGAGAATGTGATATTTGATATGTATGTGCTTGGTCTTGGAATGCATGACAGGATTCTTTGAAATAATAATTGCACTTGTATTATCACATAGAATGGATATGGGTGGAGTACATGTGATTTGAATGTCTTGCAATGTTTGCATCATCCAAAGAATTTGTGTGCAACTAGATTCAATAGCCACATATTCTGCTTCAGCTGTAGATAATGCAATTGAACTTTGTTTCTTGTTGAACTGAGACACTAATCTAGAACCCATGAAGAATGCACCACCACTAGTGCTTTTTTTGTCATCCACGCTTCCTGCCCAATCTACATATGTATATGCATGAAGTGTAAGATCTGTATCTCTGAGATACCATAAACTAAAGTTTTGTGTCCCTTGAAGATATTTAAAATTCCTTTTGACTGCTTGAAGGTGTGCTTCCTTTGGATTTGCTTGGAATCTTCCAACTATTCCCACTGCATGCATGATGTCTAGTCGGGTACCTGTTAGATAGAGAAGACTACCAATCATGGATCTGTAGGTTGGTTTATGTACTGCTGATGATTCATCATTTGCGCTGAGGCTGCATCCTGTTACCATAGGAGTACATACTAGTTTAGAATCTTCCATTCCATATTTATTCAAGATCTTCTTGAGGTACTTGGTTTGTGATAGAAAAATACCATCTTTATTTTGTTGAACTTGTAAACCAAGAAAATATGTGAGCTCACCAAGAAGTGACATTTCAAATTCTTTTTGCATTACCAAAGCAAATTTTTGACTCATGGCTTCTTCATTACTCCCAAAAATGATATCATCAACATACACAACAAGTATTAGCAATTTATCATTGTCAATTTTTATATATAGATTGATATCAGCTGATCCTTTTGAAAAATCTTGTTGATGAAGGTATTTTTCAAGACAATAATACCATGCCCTTGGAGCTTGTTTTATACCATAGAGCGCCTTTCTGAGTCTGCATACAAGTTTTGGATCATTTCCAAGGATGAATCCGTCTGGTTGCTCAATATATACCTCCTCTTATAGATCTCCATTAAGAAAGGAAGACTTCACATCCATTTGATATACTTTGAACTTCTGAAAGCTAGAAAGAGCAAGGAACATTCTTATGGCTTCAAGTCTAGCAACAGGTGCAAAATTTTCTTCAAAGTCTATACCTTCTTGTTGAGCATATCCTTTACAAATAGGTCTAGCCTTGTTTCTAACAACTTTCCCATTTTCATTCAACTTGTTTTTGAATATCCATTTGGTTCCAATGATATTCTTATCATGAGGTCTAGGAACTAATTCCTAAGCATTATTCTTTTCAATTTTCCTAAGCTCTTCATTCATGGCCTTGACCCGGCATTCATCTTTTCATGCTTCATGTACGTTTTGTGGTTCGATGGAGGAAAGCAATGCTAGATAGCTTGAAGCTTCTGTAATAGTTCGTCTTGTCTGTACACCTGTCTCTTTCTGTCCCAAAATTTGAGTCTCTGGATGATTTTCCTAAACATATCTGGATGGAGTCTTTTCTTCTACCGTTATCTGCTCTTCTGGTGCTTCATTGGTTTCTTCTTCTTTAACATTAGTCTGACTTGATGTGGAAGGATAATCCTCATCTTCTTCCCACTCTTTAGTTTTTACCTACTTTGAATTTTTGCCTGCTTCATCAACCACAACATCAATACTTTCAACAATTTTCCCTAGTCTTTTATTATAAAACTTGTATCCTTTACTCCGGGAAGAGTAACCAAGGAGAATGCCTTCATCTGCTCTAGGTTCAAACTTGCCAAGTTTTTCATCAGTCCTTTTGATGTAACATTTACTTCCAAAAACTTTGAAGTATTTTACAGTAGGAGTCTTACCATACCAAAGTTCATGAGGAGTTTGAGAGATGTTTACCTGAACATTTGTTTTGTTGAGAATAGTGATGGAAACAAATGCAGCTTCACCCCAGAAGGTTACAGGAGTTCCAGACTCATCTAGCATAGCACGAGCCATTTTTTGAACAATTCTGTTCATCCTTTCTACCACTCCATTTTTCTGAGGAGTCCTTGTGGTAGAGAATTCCCTTCTTATTCCATGTTCTTCACAGAAGTCGAATAATTCATCCGAGGTAAATTCCCCTCCTCGATCAGATCTGAGGCATTTGATTTTGCGATCTGATTCATTTTCAACCAAAGCTTTGAAGGCTTTGAAATTTTCAAATTTTTCGTCTTTATGCTTTAGAAGTCCTATCCAACACATTATGGAAAAGTCATCAATGAACAATATAAAGTATTCTTCTCCATGAGGTGAATTTTTCCTTGATGGACCACATAAATCAGTATGGACAAGTTCAAGCAGCTTACTATATGATCCTTCTTTCTCAGGGAAATGTGTTCTGGTTCGCTTACCAAATTGACATGATTTACATATTGTATTTTCTGGAATTCTGATGTCAGGAAGATCGTGAACAGCCTGGAATTTGCATGCTTTCCTTATCTGATGGAAGCTTAGATGCCCCAATCTTTTGTGCCATAGCCAATGTTCATCATTTTTTCTTAGATAGCATTGTTGCTATCCTCCCTTGAGTATGTATAAATTATTTGGAGTTCTTATACCTTTGATCGCTGTTTCTCCTATATCAAGCTCACGAACAAGACATCCATTTGATTGAAATACTACCTCATTTCCTTGATCACACATTTGACTAACACTCAATAGATTATGCTTTAAACCATCAACATACATAACATTCCCAACTTTGACCTTTTCTTTTAAGAGAACAGAGCCTTTACCTTTTATGACTACAGGGGTGTCATTTCCAAATGAGACCTTCCTTTCCTTTTCTAAGGCACTATATCGCTGCAGTTTTTCTTTATCACCTGTCATGTGTTTCGAGCATCCACTGTCGATGTACCATTGATTTTCTTGTCCTTCTGCATATAAGGCTATACCAAATCTTTCGGTTTGTGGTTCTTTCTTTTTCCATGTTTTGGGAACCAATGACGCTTGCTCCTTTTGAGGTGTTTGCCGAAATTTACTCTTGCATTTAGAGTCTTCATGACCAAAGTTGTTACAGATAGAGCATTCTATTTCATTTTCAAGAGCATAAAAGTTATTGTAGGTCCTTTTCATGATCCCAGTCACATTCCTTTGATTTCGTGCTTCTCTAGTCATGATGGTCTTGTAAGAAACACATTGAGCAGCTTTGTGTCCAAAGTTATGACATGAAAAACATTGGCCATTAAAAAATTCCTGTGATTATCGATTCTACTGACCTGATGATTGTAGTTTCCATTAACATTCATTCTTGAAGCAAATTGAGAATGATTTACTTGAGATTGGTTATAGCTTCTGTTCATCCTTGAAGTAGATTGAACTTGATTTACCTGGTGATCTGCTTTAAGCCTCTGCTGACAATTGTCAACCTGTTCACTTCTCATTGCTGCATCAAGATATCTTTTGGAGGTTGATGGCTTCTGTGCTTGAGATGGTTCTTCAATATATCCAAGACCTATCTTTATCAGAGGAGAACACTTCACTTTGATAATTTCATCTAAAGTTTCTGATCCTTTAGCAAACCTAAGGTTAAGAGCTTTTGTTTTCTCAATTTTTTTTCTTAGACCCACAATTTCACATTCTAACTTTTCATTGTGTTTTTCCCTTTCAGCAAGTTGGAATGTCAGAGTATCTATAATCATATTTTTTTCTTCTAGATAGATTTTAAGTTTAGAAATTTCTTCATAGAGACCATCGTCATCTAAAGTATCCAAGAAATCATAATCTTCAAAATCCATCAGAAGTTTGTAATCATTATTATTTTCATCTTCATCATTATTTGATAAACCATCACTATCTTCATTTGTATAGTAGCTCTTCTTATTTATACTTTGTTTTCTATTCCATTTTGTTGATTCCTTACCTTTATCAAGCTTATCTTTGTGAGGAAATTTGGCAGCATAATGACCTACTCTTCCACAAGAGAAACATTTGAAAGGTAGTTTACCTCTGAATTTTCTAGAGCCTCATTGAAGGTTCTTGACAAAGTTTGATTTTTCCTCTCCTTCTGATGTATGTCCTGACTCATTGAGTTCTTATTTTCTTGAAGCTTTGAATGTGGCTTCTCTCATATCTGATGGACCCCCTTTTCTCATTTCGAAAGCAGTTAGGATTCCATACAGCTATGACATAGTAATACTTTAAAGATCCTGCTTTCTTCTATGGCAGCAACTTTTGATTCAAACTTAGAAGACAAGGATCTTAGAACCTTTTCAACTAAAGTAACTTCTTTTATCTCTTCACCCAAGTTTTTCATGCGATTAACAATCTCATCTATACGTAAGAAATAATTAGCTACACTTTCATCATTGTGCATTCTGAGAGTTTCATATTGAATTTTAAGAGATTGTAGTCTTGCACGTTTTACTTGATCGTCTCCTTCATAGCTTAGAATGATATTGTTCCATATTTCTTTGGTGGTTTTGAGCTGCATAACCTTGATGAATTATGATTGTGGTAGACTCCCCAATAGAGTATTAACAGCCTTTGCATTTGTTTCACACTGCTTTTTACCTGCCGTATCTATAGGAGTTACTGAGGGAAATTTGTATCCTCCTTCCACGATAACCCAAACTTCTGTTCCAAGAGATTGAAGGTAGGTTGTGGTTCTTACCAAACTAGGGTTGTATACGCGCCTTTGCTACACTGAACCTGTGTACAGATTTGTAAAAGATTATTTACCCTTTTCAACTATTCAGACATCAGTTTATACCCAGATCATCAGATTTACAGATCAAGGCATGCCCCAATTATAAAAGATCAAAAACCACACAAAGATACTTCTCTTCAAGCCTTAAGATCTTGACCCTTCAATAGAGCTTATCCTTCTTCAAGCGCTCAGGTTCCTCCTTGATTCAGATCCAGCTATGTACCATAAACCAATCACCAGTATTCTAACTCTTTCTCTTCATTAGATATTAAATGCTTGAGTTCCTTTGCCTAATGATCTCCTCCTTCTTTTATAGTCTTAGGCCTTACTCAATACCATATCCAAAACCACTTAGAAGCAATACCTTGGACCAAATACTTGGGGTCAATACTTCGGTCAAGATACCTTGGATCAATACCACGGGTCAAAATACCAGGGACCAAATACCACAGACCAAAACCAAGATTTCAACATGTACGCGCCTTTCCTTGCGTGAAAGTGCGTGTATACGCATACGCGCCTTTTGGTCAGTGAACTCACGTGTATACGCGGCTTAGTCAAGGGGAACCTGGGTATATCTCTTTTTCCTTCATTCTAAGAGCCTGAACTGTGATCTATCATTTGAGTGAGTTGCCATCAAGGACAACACTTGTGTCATAGTGCCAAACCTGTGTCATAATGCCAACAATTTCTACTTCATCTACGGCAAGCGAGCGAGCATTCAAGCAAGCGTATCCCTAGTCACCAAATCCTCGTCACCATCATGTCGCTTCTCATCACTCCACCTCATCCATCCCCACCACATCATTTTCCACATCAGCCACGACATCATTACTTTGTACTTCTTTTCCATATTCACTTAACTTTTTTTTCCCGCCCCACGTCTAAAAAAATTGCCCAAATATGGTCATTTTAATTGTTTTTTTCACGACGACCGCTTCTAACACCAGCAACGTCAACGTCATCATCGTTATAAAATTTCACCAGGTATTTTGTAATGCAACTAGCTCACAAAAAAATAGGCCAACAACTTAAAAATTATCCTTTTCAATGGGAAAACGTCCTTTACATTACATAAATGAACAAATCTTGGTTGATTCAAATGATAAGACCTCCTTGCTATATATAGGAGTCTAAGGGGTCACAATATAATCAGAGCCTACATAAAAATAATAATGTAAGGGAAATGTTAGCGTCTATCAGTCCTGTCAATCACCAGTGATCAACTATTCTCTTACAAAGTTTTTGATAGGGTCCTACTGCAAAATTTTATTGTTTCAGATAGGTTTTCAATAAAAATTTGGTAACTGGTTAGGTTAGGTAGGTCATCACTACTCCTTTCACCTTCATGGTCAATGGAAATCATCATGGTCAAGTCATTCCTCTTTGGAAGAGTTTCATAGTCATTATGGTCATCATTCTGCTCATTCTTTTCATGTCAAGTCATCATTAGGTCATTGGGTCAAAATCATAAAAAAAATTAATCATTTCACCATCAAAGTCATCATTTCAAGGAGTAGTGATGGAAAAAGTTTCAATAAAGTTTTCAAAAAGTGTTTTATATTTTTAGTATGATGTATTATGATTCATAAAGTTCAAAAGCTACATTTTCAAAAACAAATGTCATAGTACATGATGGGCCCACTACGCCACCCATGGAGAAAAAAATCAAACAATAAAAGACCAAATATCCTCTCATTTGCTCATTTAACTTCCAAGAGACATCTCTTTATTCTCAAGGAGCTCTGGCACCCTCATAGAATCATTATATTGCCACTAAAGTGCCTCATTTTGCCAGCACTACGCTTTTGCTGCGCGTATCCCAGATTTGTTGTGTTTTCCTCAAGGATATCAAAACTCCATTTCAGTCGATTCTACATCAACGCACAGGGTTTAAGCTATCATTTCCATGTAATTGGATCATCTCTTAGCTTTCTTGTGCTTTAGTTTGTGCTTGAAAGTCAGTTTTCCCTCTTCTAAGGTTTTCTTGTTTTCATGGTCTCTATGGTTGCTATATTGAGAATAACCCTCTAAAAATAGCTCACTCACTTCCTACATGTCCCATATATCCCCATAGACACATTCCCACACCCCTATCCCTCAGCTAATTGCTTTTTCCCAAAACCCCAACCTAGACCCTACATTCCTAGGCTAGGACTTTTTTCTCTCTTTTGGACCCCTTCCCCTCATCCTTTCCCTAAAATTCCACTTTTCCCTACTCCCTAACATCCCTCCCTATCTCCCCAAGTTTTCCCAAGAATTTAGAGACCCTGTAACCCATTCATCTCCCTCAATTTCAAAAATTGCCCAAATCCCATGTTTTCCCTACACCAAACCCTAATTTCCCCTCCCATTGAGCTAGGGTTTGATATGGATTATGATACTATTGAGTAGAGAAGGCGTAAGGGAGGTCTAATTAGCAAGTATGAGCCAACTTAATCACATGACATCATGTGTTCTCCTTTTCTCAAAAAATCCTTCTAGGATGTTGGTTTCCTTGCCTTTTGCCAAAGGATTGAAGAACTTGGTTTTAATGACAAAATCACCAACACTTTTGCCACTAGTTTAAGGAGAGATAAGGTGACCATTGATGGAGTGGTGTTCACCCTTTCAACAGAGGCCATTGCTACAACTATAGGGATCCCAAACACTGGATAACTTTGGTTCAAGAACAAAGACCTCGATCTTGAGAATTACAAGATGTATCAGAAACCTCCATATAAAACTGCTCCAAAGCATATCTTCCCTTTCAGACATCTGCTGGACAAGTATGTCCCTCTCATGAAAATGATCATGAATTATTTTACATGTGAGGGTATATTCTCAATATTGTATCAGTACCATGTGAGGTTTTTGATGCATTTCACCAGTGTAAAGGCTCTCAACCTACCTCATTACCTTTATAGAAGCATGGTTAAGATGGGAGAGAAGTGTCGAGCAGTAAAAAGGGTCTTTTCACCTCTATTTACCCTACATTAATTGTCAATCCAGGAACAATTTGTTATCTCAAAGAGTGTACTCAGTTTGAGGCGGTCATTTTTCAGAGTAATGCTGGTAGTATAGTGCTCTCAATACAAGAGTAAACAGATGCTTGGAATGAAATCTACTTGCAAAAAGAAACCTAGGACTCAAATCATGCGTTCGAAATCTACAACAATTTATCAGTCAAGGGTACATTAATGGTAACTCTTCCCTATGCAAACTAATGCAATAAAAAAGGCACTCAAAGGAAGGATCGTCAAACTAGGAATTAGACAACGTATGTCAATGTTCACTATAGTCTTAGACCTTCTGCACACCACAGCAATGATGATCTTCAAATGACAAGAAATGGAAAAACAACTATCTCTATAGATAGGATTGAACAACAACACCTTAACCTACAGAAATGAATGCAACAATGATTATAATCTATAGGAATTAAGTAATAGCCTTTGAATTGAACAACAAATAGAAATGGAACAACGGATTATCAGAAATAAAGTATAGAACAACAACTTAAATATAAATGTACAACAACCCAAGTTAAACACGCAACACACTAAAAGGAACAATAATCTGAGCTTTGATACAATACGCATGAATCACAACTATAAAGTAACAACAATTGTAATGGAACAACAATCCTGAATGAACAACACTCACTATTTAAGAATAAATCATACATTAGTACCGATTTAGGAATATACAGCGTGATTAATCTGTAATCAAATGGCAATCTGTAAGGAACAACAATGGTATATCAATTGTCAAAAGGAACAACAATGCGATACAAAGTTAGAATGATAACATAGCATTCTTGTTGTAGATAACAATAGTATTTAGCCAAGTATATAAAACAGAGCTGATATGTAAAATAGTAAAGCATGTCAGATTATTGAATAGGGTAAATGGAAGAAATCAAACCACACATGAATCAGAAATATGGTACAAGAGCATGTGATCCACCAGGGTCGGGCCCTTAGCCTCCAGGGACTCACTGCTTAAGACTACTCTAGAATCAATGATCGAACAACAACTAGGTCTTTATATTAAAACATTGAATAGAGTTACAATGAATCACTCTTCAAAGAGAGTTGATGATCAAAGTTCAATTATCAAGGAAAATTTCATAAAAATAACAATAATTCTCTCTCCCCCAAGCTAACAGTGCTACCCCTTCTTATAACAGCCGAGTGGCGATATCAACAATGCAGAGGATTGTTAAGATAGTGATCCCTCAGGATCAAAGGATCCTGAGGGATTCACCAAGCTATTAGTTTGCAGTTATCCTCTTGTTCTTTTGCATTGATTGGAGATCTCCTTTTCCTTTTTCTGTCTATTACGCTTCAATTTGGATCGCCTTGTTTGAACGCGGTTCCCTTCCAAAGGGACAACAGTTAACTTGGTCTCGTTATTTCCTTTGGGATGACAGTCTTCCGTTTTCTCCTCTTTCTGATTAGAAAAAGGGTAATTATTAGTTATTTTACATTACATATAAATCTTCTAGATTTTATCATATTCTTTTGTCATATGCCTAGCTCATGATGTGAAAAGGTTGTGAGTTTTGAAGAAAAGATAACAAAGTAAATGAAAATAGTATACCTTCTCCAGTGCTCAACAAGAAGGTGCATAGGTTGGGGAAAAATCACATTGCCAATTTTTTCATCATGGTTTGGTGAAGATCCTAGTTTTCCATCAGCTGGCACAAATCAATTTGTCTTGGGATGGTTTCATCTATTCAACATCTTTATTGCTTTCTCCAACTCAGTCAAGTAATCACTCTACTCCTTTGTCTTCTCTAGCACAACAAGAGGTGGCTTCCACAAGTAGACCTATCACAATAACTCCTAGGGAAAAAATGACCAAGACCTACACAAGATGGAAAAGGCTTGTGTTTGCTCAAGACATTGATGAAAGGGCCAAGCCTACATCATCACAAGAGCATAAGACATCATTGGATAAAGAAACACATATTCATCTTGACACTAATATGGTAGATTTAGAATTGCATGAGGAAGTAAAATCTTCATAGAAGATCATCTAGGAGAAAGAGGTTGAGATTAGCGAGCTAAAGAGTAGGTTGTCCAAGGCAGATTTTTTCATTTATTTCTTTCAGTAAGAAAACAAGCAGCTCAAAGTCAAGCAACTTTTGCTTGATAAATCTAAAGTAGATTTGGAAAAGGATGGTGCTAAAGGTAAAACAGTGATAAACTTGGAAGATATTGAAGCCATTGGTTTTCAGCTCAAGCTTAGAAGGCCTAAGATAAGAGGGTTGAAGAGGAAAGAAGAGAAAATCACTGAAACATCCTCTCCACCAAGGCAGCAAAACATTGACAAGTTCATTGAAGAAGATTTTGAGGAAAATAGGGAAAATTGTCTTCATAGAGTCTATTTCCACTTGGAGAATCTCCTTAAGAGGGCCAACAAGGCCGCTAAACTTTAGAGGCATATGGCCATGCACTACTGCACTAGAAACAAGTTATCCCAAGTCAGAATCAAGCATTTGAAGGACAAGCTAAGGCAAACCCTAAGGAGGCAAAAGGAAAAGGACAAACTTGATTTTATTTCTGAGGCTTCCCTCATTGTTTAACACATCATCCCAGGGTTCCATGGACAAATTTTTAGCAAATTTTGAGGAAGTTTTGAAAAATTTTGTTTTTTTGTGACTTTCCGCATAATTGTGAAGGTCAATTCAACGCTTTTTCCTCATGGATCCAAATGCGTAAAACTCTATATGCCTAGATAAATATTTCCCTAAGGATTTCAAATATCTACTTTTTGAAGCATGTCAACAAATTGGTTAGGAGAAAAATCCAAAAAAGGGGTAAAAAAACCACTTTTTGTGACCTTTTCAGACCAGGCGCTGTGCTTTTGGAGTACTTGTGGGAAAATGCATTTTTCTTGGTGATGGAAGCTCCATTTTGACTGCATAAGGTGTCTAATGACAACTAGACATCCTAATATTTCTAGTGGTATGCTCAGTTTTCAATTTGAGCAATGGAAGGCCTTCAAAAGTGATTTGGAAGATGGCGTTGTGCTTTTGTCTAGAGGCACTGCACTTTTGCTTGTTTCTTCCTTTTTTCGAATTTTATCCGTAAATATTCATTTCCAATTATTTAATTCCTCATTTTTTATATGAAATAAGGTATATTGATGTAATTAGAGTTTAATGAACATGTTAGGGTCATTTCCATGTAATTTTGAGGTTCATAAATGAGTAAAGTTTAGTCAAAGTCTAAATGGAGGGTTTGTTACAACCTCCCTAGTCATTAGGTGTTGGTTGAGATATTCTTGTGATCATATTCTATACTGAGGGATTCAACCACTAAGAGTGGGGAAGTTGTTTTTTTTTTGTCTATATGTATCTAATTTTCAGTCAAACAAAGGGTTGGACATCAGAGAGTGGAAGTCTTGTAGCTTGTACTTCATCACACTTTTACAGGAAATGAAAGGCCAGTTGCAGCTATTATCTAGGAATGGTTGTGGTATGAGTTTGTGATAATGTTTTTCTTCTATTAATAGCTTATATGAATGATAAATGCATCTCCTTTCCATATCTATGCTCTTCAATGATTTTCCTAAGAGGTATTCAACAAAATTCTGATGATTAAGCTTTGTTTTGTTAGGAAATCATATTTGTGTACTTAGCCTTCTGATAGATGAATTCATGGTTCACATTCTCATCTTGATTTTATTATCTTTTCAACCCTACACTACATCGACCAACTCTTTAAATATCATAAAGGCATACCTACCCTGCTCCTTTATATCTCTTACAATTGAACCCTTGAAACCTGACCTAGTTCCTTGATTTTGACTCCTGATCTAGTAAAACCCTAAAATATTTAAACCCTAGATTTGAAATAGACCTAGCCTAACATCTTTTCCCACTCCAATCATCATTGGCTATGATCTCATAGAGAAAGCCCTCTCTAGTTTGGCAGGGCTAGTTGTTAAACCCTAAGTGGTCTGAGGTTACCTCCGTCGATCTCCTTTCTCAGCCTTGGGATAATGTGGAGGATAATAGGAACAACAATAACAATAGTGGGCTTCTATGGGGAACAACAATAATAACATGGGGGATACATGGGCACAACAATAACAATAGGGGGCTACACTAACAATACCAACAAGGGGAATATACTAGTATTATAGGGACCTAACATGACCCTCTCCTTTGAAAAATTGTTGTCCTCAATGCTTGAGTAGTTCCAGATGCTTCTGTATAAAATTCTCATCCTCCCATGTGGAATCTTCAGTGGGTAAGTTCTTCCACTTAATGAGATACTCTAAAATTAATTGATTCCATAGTTGTTGGGTTCTTGTTTCTGTGACTGCTTTAGGCTCAAATATTATTTTTTCTTCTTCGTCAAGTTTTGGCAACAATATTTGAACTGGGATCTTATCACTGATAACATTCTTTAAGCATAAAACATGGAAAATAAGGTGTACTTGAGAAGATCCAGTTAACTCCAAATTATATTCCATAGTATCAATATTTTGCAACACCTTGTAGGGAACATAGTGCTTGGGTGATAATTTATTACTTCTTAGCTTGCTTGAGGGACATTTGTTTGTATGGTTGTATCCGTAAAAAATACTCAGTCGCCTACATCAAAACTTCTTTCACTGCAATGTTGATTTTCATGTTATTTCATTCGATTATGCACCAGAGTGAGGTTATCCTTTAAGAGTTCGAGAACTTGTTGTTGATGATCAATGTGATCTTCCATTGCTTGAACCTTAGAATTTTCTCTTAAATATGATGTGATGTATGGTGGATGATATTCATAAAGTGCCATAAATGGGGTCATTTTTGTTGCAATATGGAAGGAATTGTTATACCACCATTCAGCTAGAGGTAACCACTTGACCCATTGTGTTGTTTATCGGATACAAAGAAACGAAGATATCCTTCCAAATATTTGTTCACTATCTCAGTTTTCTCGTCAGATTGAGAATGATAAGATGAGCTATGAGCTATAAGATAATTGAGTACCAAGACAAGAAAATAATTTCGTCCAAAACTTTCCAGTGAAAATGGGATCTCTGTCACTTAAGGTAATATTTGGGCTTCCATGTAGCTTTTGAATTGTTTCCATAAATGCAGTAGAAACTGTATTGGATTTAAAAGGATGAGATAATGCACAAAAGTGTGCATAATTGGTAAGTTTATCAACTATCACCATGATGACACTCTTTCCTTCATACTTGGGTAAACATGTGATAAAATCAGTTGAGACATCCTCCCAATGCTGACTTGGAATGTGTAAATGTTGTAACAAACCCGAGGCCTTAATTGTATCAAATTTATTTTGTTGGCAAACCAAAATTTCTGCCACAAACTTTTGAACATTAGATTTAAGGCCATCCCAAAAAATTCTTTCTTGAACATGTGGTAAGTTTTTAAAAATCATGAGTGTCCTCCTAAGGGGGAGTTGTGCAATTCCAAAAGAATCTTTTGCTTGAGTTGGGAATTTTTACAAATATATAAGCGATCTTTGTACCATAATGAATCATTTTTCCAGCTAAATGTCTCAAATGTATTGGGATATTGCTGCAACTTTTGAATGAGTGTCCATACCTCTTCGGCATTCTTCCATTCATACCTTTCTTTGGTTATCCAATCATGTTGGATAATAGAAATGGCACAAAGCAATGCTTCCACATCCTCTTCCTTTCTCGAGAGTGTGTATTAAACAAAATTTTGCTTCCCTTTTTTGTAGATGATTTCAAATTCATAACCCAACATATTTGTGACCCATTTTTGCTGCTCTTCTGAAAATAATCTTTGTTCCAAAAATTATTTAAGGCTATCATGATTTTTTTTTACCTTGAAGTGTCTTCCCATTAAGTAAGTTCGCCATTGCTTTATTGCATGTAGTATTGCCAACATTTCCTTCTCATAAATAGGTTCATGTAAATACTTTCCTTTGATTGGAGGACTTTCAAAAGAAATGGTTCATCCTTATTTCATGATAGCACCAATTCCATTTCCTAAGGCAACTCATTCCAAAATTTAAAAAAAAAAAATTGTCAAGTTTGGTGTTGCTAAGACCGATGCTTGGCACATTGCATCTTTAAGATGTTCAAAGGCCTTAGCTTCTTCTGGAGTCCAAGAAATTGCATCTTTCTTTAGTAATGTTGTTAGATTTGCTGCTATTCTCCCACAATTTCCAACAAACTTGCGATAATACCCTATCAACCCAAGAAATCCTTGAAGATGCTTTATGGTTGTGGGGATTTTCCATTCCTTAATGGCTTTAATTTTTTTAGGGTCTACCTTAACACCCTCATGAGATACAATATGACCCAAATATTCCACCTCTTATACTCTAAAGAAACAATTGGAGGTTTTTTCATATAATTGTTTCTCCTCCAATAGTATGAGCACCCTTTCAAAATGTTGTACATGATCCTTCCAAGAGTTTCTGTAGATTAGTATATCATCAAAAACTTCTAACACAAATATTCTAAGGAAGGGTTTGAAAATGGAATTCATCAAATCATGAAATGTGGAAAGTGCGTTAGTAAGGCCAAAAGGCATGACCATAAATTCATAATGACTCTCATGAGTTCTGAATGTTGTTTTCGGAATGTCTTCAGTCTTCATTCTAATTTGATGATATCTTGAACTAAGATCCAGCTTGGTGAAGTAAATTTCTCCATGTAATTCATCCAACAATTCATCAATGACATGAACGAGAAATTTATCTTTAATAGTCATCTTGTTGAACTCCCTATAATTTGGACACATATGCCATGATCCATACTTCTTGTCCACCAATATTATTAGAGTAGAGAAATAAATTTGACTAGGTTGAATTATACTAGCTTCTAGCATTTTTGTAGCCATACATTCAATTTCACTCTTTTGGGCATAGCGATATAAATAAGGTCTGAAGTTTGGAGGAAAATTTCTTGGAATCAAATGAATATCATCATCATGATCACGAATAGGTGGGAGTCCTTTGGGAGTCTTAAATATCTTGGAACGATTGTCCAAAAAGTTTTGGAGATCTGAAGAAATATATTTTTGATGAGCACCAGTATTGCAGCAAGAATGTTGCAACTCTTGGAGCTACCAACTTTACTTTATCAACCTGGGGTTCGTACAAACTTGGAGGTGACAGTGTTGTATACACAAGTAAAAGTGATGGTTCTGCCTTTTGTCATTGTTTAGCTGGCGAGATACCACGAAGGTTTTCAAGCCATACTTCTATGGATTCAAAAGAAGCCTGATTTCTTATGAAAGAAAGAGAAATCTACTCTAGGAGAAAGCTTGTCTACTTCAATAAGGAAAATGACTAAAATCATATGCTAAAAACACACCATTCTCGGACTAAATGTTGAGAAACTATGCTTTACAAGAATGCCAATCTAACATGTATGAAATGCTAATGTTTAAAGAATGGAATTTCAAGACATCAAACATCACTACTATGCATGTAAAGGACTGAAATAAATTTGTTTTGTTGTTTTTATTCTTTTTATGGAAAATAAAGTGTAAACCCTAATCTATTTTGGTGATGTGGCAGGTGGCTTAGTGATGCTGGTGGATGCTTGGGAGGTTTAGGAGATGGTTGGAAGGTTTGGGAGACCCTGGGGTGACTTGGTGTGGCTTGCTAGAGTTTTTCCCTCAATTCAACCTCAAAAGAAGCCACTACAGAAAAACCTACAAGATACAACCGAGAGAAAAATGATGGTTGATGGAGGTGATGGAAGGATTAGGGAAGGTAGTGGATGGGTGGAATGGAGAGAAAATTCCTAGGATCACTCAGAACTAAAAACCAATGTTAGGAGATGGTTGGATTCGCTCAATCTGCTTGGAGGAATTTCTATGTAAAATGATGATATTGGTGAAGGTCTTGGTGAAAGCAAGGAATGATTTTGGATGGATGAAGTTGGAAAGTGGTTGCCTACTATGAGATCTATTTATATTTCTGAAGCACCTGCTCTGCATCAAAAATTTATAATTGCCAAAAATTCATGTAAACAAGAAGAACTCTAACAAGCTAGAAAAGAAGAATTTAATGAACTAGTTGTCTACGTCATGCATGAGGAAAATTGCTGAATAAAATGGAATCATGGATGAGATCTACTGTAAGACTGAAGATGGAAGAGATGATAATTAAATCCTACACTTTCAAAACTTATCAAATGTTGGTTCAAGTACAGTAAACTCTAAATCTTATGAGAAAATGGAAATTTGTCTTTTTGAGGTTGCGTAAGGGTATTTTCCTCAAATCATGATCCCTGAGTGAAGAGGTGAGGCCAAGACACCTACTGAAAACTTTTTGGTGCTCCTTTTATCCCTTCTAGCCTACTACTAAAGTAAAACACAAATGGAATCAAACTAATAAACAACTAATCAAATCCACATTACTTGCAATGAAATACTTCTAAAGACAATTTAACCATGAATCTATGAAACTAAGCCAAGCATACAGATACAAGAAGAGGAGCCTTTACTGCTAGGGTTGGATCATAGCCCAAGAGCTTCAGCCCTCTGAGTTAAGTCGGTGCTAGATCTAGAAAAATCTCATTTTCATTATCAAAACAAAAAATTACATCAATGTCTTCCACAAGTCTAGAGCTCGAAAATAAATAGTGTTTTCACAACAAAAATTCAAATCATAATGAGGCTCTAGGCCTTTCTATTTATACAACTGAGGTCCCCAATGACTTCCTTAAATATAGGGAGGTTCGGCTCCCAAACTTGAGATGAACTAACTCTTTGTCTATCGCTTTCTCGGCTACCTTTTGATCTTCATGACTTGGTTGATTACACTCCGAGCTGGTGTGATTAATGGAGGAATATTCAAATGGGAGAGGAGTAAATGAGGAGGATTTACCTCCTACAATATCTCTCCCTTGTCCCATTCGAGTTTCAAACCTTAGACTTGCAAAAATTCCTTGATTTTCTCTTCCAAACCTGCATTCAATGCATATTAGTCCACTATGCATAATATCTCACTTTAACTGATCTCATTAAACAAAATATAATAAAAACATGTAATAAATTGTGAGGAGTTGATTTGACTAGCTAGGAGGTGAATTAAGGCCCATATAATTACCCAATGATGAGGATCATCATCACCCCCCTACTGAAAGTGTTGCTCATCCTCTGAGTAACTTAATCAATATCCATGTCTTTCATAGCTCTAGTGGCCTCCCTGACATCCCATGCTTCTGTTGGGGTTTCCTCTTCTTGTGCATAGAATCCTACCTTATTTTCTACCTCCTACAATTGCTTTCTTTCTTCTTGCTCCCTCCTTCCTTCTAACATCCCCAAGAGCAGTGGTGGACTGAGTCTCAAGCCAATCCAATTGACTTTGAGCCTTTAGATGGATTTCTTGTACATGGGTGTCCTGTTCAGTGCTTCTCTCATCCTTTGAGGAGAGTGATACTCTCTGATCTTCAAACTGTATGGAAAATTATTGCATATCCTTAGGCAATCTTACATGTTGTCATCCCCTAACAATCTGAACATGTCCTCAAAATGTGTAATGGCTTGCTCTTTGGAAGCAAGATACCTGGGTACAAGTTGAGGATCATTTGCAATTAAATTATGTGTGCTAATGACAGCCATTGGATTAGACTACTCAACCCTTATCATGAGAGGCTCAGTTTGTTCCCTTTACAATATCTTCTTCATTTCTATATCCCTTGCTTCCTCATGGTTCATCCATGATGCCAAATCCATCAACTGTAAATCCCCCATCTTTTCATTAGGGTCCCATACATTCATATCTATCAAAGCCATGTTATGAAAGTAGAACTCAAACATCTTAGCCCTATTCTCTAATTTACTTTGATCACAGAGATAAATGAACTGTCTATAATCCTGGAATGGCATGGTGCCTTTCTGTGCTAGGATCTTGATTTGGAATTGTAGCCACTATTCCTTAAGGTATAATGCATAGGACTTAGCGGGCATCCTGCACTGGATGGCTTCCAAAGATAGACTGGCCATGGATGCCAATTGATTCTCTCTTTCTTGCAATTGTCCTTTCAATCATGCATTTTCTGCCTCCAACTGAGTCTTCATGATGGCCTCTCTGTCCCTCATGCTACTTAGTTCTCTGCCCATCTCTTTGAGCTTTTCCTCCATGTGACCAATGTCCTCCACTCCATTGGACTTGGAAATCTGCATCCATCTATGAGTTATGGATCTTTCTTTCTGAAGCTCAAATAATAATGGAATGGAAAATTTTTGTGGAATAACCTTGCCCCCCTCAATAAATCTGTAGTAGGAGTCAAGGTTAGGTTGAGGACTATGTTCCCTTAGCTCTAGGTCCTCTCTCTTTGTTTTTGGCTGCTTACTTCTTTCCTCGTCCAATTTTTTAGTTTCATGTAGGCTTAGCTGAGTTTACTGTAGGATTGCCTCTACTTCTTGTAGGTCCTGCTGTGTATCCTGTAGGATGTCTTTTCCTTTGGATGAGGTAGATCTGGTTACATGCCTTCTCACATAGGTGATAAGAGACTTAGGGTAGGTTTGTGCTGAGGATCCTTCTTCTTGAGTTTTTATAAGAGGATCCATCTTCTCCTGCTGTTTAGGTGAGTCCTCAATAACAATGGGAACCTTGGTTGGAGTCTGGGGTTTTCCCTACCTTATCCTTGTAATTTTCCTTGTTCTGAAGTATAAGGGGGTTTGCCTCTACCTTTTTCCTTTTTGTTTGATAGGGGTGATAAGGGAAGTGAGGGCAGATGTTTCCTCTCTCTCAGTGGGTTTTGGAGACACCCTAGGTGACTCTTCCTTGTCTTCTTACTCCTCTTTTCCATTGCCCTTTTTGTCTTCTTATCCCTTTATATCCTCATCTTGTTTATCAGTGTCCTCCTTGACATCTTCCTCTATTTCTTCATCACCTTCTTTCTATTTCTCTTCCTCTTCCTCCTCATCTATCTCCTCTTCATACCTCTCTACTTATTCTCCATTTGTTTCGGTCCCTTATTCATCCTTTTCGTTGATAGTAGGGATAATATCATATGTGAGGGCTTTAATATCCTCATCTGTCTGCATGTCTCTGAAAATTTGCCATTGGATAAGAATTCTAAGGTTTTTGAGGGAATATTCTATGATTATTCTAATTAACCCATGGTGGGCTAACTGTTGGTGATTTCCTATTTGCACCTTTATGCTTGTATCTATCAGTGATTGCAGAAGGAAGTATGGTATGTTGAGCCTGTGGTGAGGAGGTTTTTATGCTCCAAACCTCAATTCTTCAAGGACCCTAAAGTGATAACCATAAACCACACTATACCTACCTTCACATGATATGTATTTTATAAGGTGGTAGCTTACCTCATTCCAGGGGTATGGTAGGCTTGTTCTCCTTACTCCATTATTGTCCTCAATGGGCTCCTCTCCCTCTAATAAGAATTTATTCTTGGCAGTTTGGCTATCTCCCTTGTCTTCCTTTCTCCAAGGCACTCCTAGGGGAAGTGTGGTAATTTTTCTTATGAGTTCAAAAGTGAGCTCTATGGAGAGGCCTATCACCACAATAGTGGCATGGGTTCTGGTTAGTGGAATGAGGGAGGGAGAAAAATCTCAGGCCCCACTTCATCATCATACCCCCTCAATTTCTCAAAATACCCCATCCAATTATGCCTTGTGAAGATTTCTAACACAGGAGGGTGTTGGTGAATCCTCACAGTGTTAATGGGCTCCCTTCTATTAAACCCCCCTGTCAATTTATCTGGTGAATTTTGAGGAGCAGAGATGGTTGATACAAATTTTAATGTAGGAGGAAATGGGACTGAAATGCTTGAGGAGACAATTCCATTACACAGCTATCAAATTCACTCAAATTAGGAGATTTTTTTGTCCTATTCACTTGGAAAAATGGAAGGAAATGCAGAGCCTACCTCCTCATGGTGTTTGTTGTAGCCAACCCCTATGTTTCCTTCTCTGAAACTTCTCTCTTCCAATCCTGTAGACTGCCTGACTGTATCCTGTCAGATTCCTTTGTGATCCTATAGGATTCCCTATGTGATCTTGTAGGAAGTCCTGTGCAAGAGAAAGATGGAATTTTCTCTTCTGTGGGTTGCTTGGGTACGAGAGCGATTTTTCTAGAGTAAGCCTCGAGGAGATGAATGCATGAGTGCATGGGGATCAACCTTTATTTCCTCTTATGGTCAAGTTGAGTGAGGTGGTGTGCTAGTAGCCAAGGTATGATTTTTCTATTTTTGGACCGTTGGTCCCCACTACCACCTCATCATTCCCCTCTCCTCATAATCAACTCCCATGTCGAGCATCCATAGTCTCAACTACTTCTGATCTCATTCTCGTTTTCTTTGACTTGACTATTGCCATGTGTGTGGGGACTAACTATTTTTTCCTCACTGATTGAACGAAGGTGGCCAAGTTAACTAGCCACCCTTCTCTTATAAACCAACTCGCTCACAACCTTTACATATTTTGACTACATTATGCAAATGAGAGAGTGAAGCGAGATACTTAGCTGTGGTGATAATACCTTGCTACAGTTTGTTGAGGACATGAGGTGCTTGTTATGTGTTGGCTGCATGTTATTTTTCCTTCCTTTTTTATTGCCCTCTGATGTTCCCCTTGATGTGCAGGTACCTGGTGTTGAAGATGATGGTGTTTTTGCTGCTCTGGAGCTTTTTCTACCCTTGGATCTTCATGTTGGAAGCTTGCCGCAACTCATGATTTTTATTTTATGGGATAGGATGCTACATGATTTCCTACAGGATGTCCTGTAGTTGCTTCTCCCTCATAATTTTTAATCATTTACACTGTTGGGACTTTGAGGATTATGACATGGATAGAAAGGAGGTCTAGGAATGTGAATAATGAGAAGTACACTTAGGTGTTGTTCCCTTCTACTTCTTGTTTAATTTTCCTTTGTGTTTTCTTTTGAAGACTGTGAAAAAACAAAAATGAAACTGATTTTTTTTTATGATGGATGTAGGGGTGATCATGGTGGAGAAAGGTATGGTAATGAAGTTGTTATGTAGGATTTTTTATTTTTTGACATGGGTAGGTCATTTCCTTTCCCTAGGGCTACTCATTTTAGGATTCTGAAGCCACTGTAATTCCTACAGGATCATCCTGTAGATTTTCAGGGGATCTTGTAGGTTTATAGGGAATCCTGTAGAAAACACAGTACCCTTGCAAACTGAGGAAAATGAGCGAAAAAAATGAAATACATGGTGGAGTGATGAATGATAATGGATGGAGAAATAAAAATATGAGTGGAATAGGTCCATTTTCGATTCTCCTTTGCTCTCTGATTGTCCTCCTGCTAACCTGCAAACAATTTTTTCATGATTTTTCTTTTCTCTTTTTTTTTTTAAATCAACTAGCCTACCTCCAAGAGGTTTTCATTATAGATCCTTGCCTTGGGCACCTCAAGAGAGGTTTTCACCCAGAGATATTTTTATTTTTCGTTTTTTTTCTTTTGACACCATTGAGCCACCCCAAGAGGTTTTCAGCCCAATAGTGAGACTCAGGCACCTCATGGAGGTTTTCACTTGAGTCCTTATTTTTCTTTTTTCTTTTCTCAGTGACTTGATGAGGCGGGAGCTAAAACTTGCTCCACCACCATAACTATTTTATTGATACCATCAATGAACTCTTTCTTTGACAATGGCCTCTTGTAAACTTTTAGTCTGTGCCCATTAACAAGTAAAGGAATGGCCTATGCATCTATGGTTCTGATTAGCATTGAACCATTCTCATGACATCTCTCTATAACATAAGGCCCTAACCATCTTGTCCTTAACTTTCCCTTAATGTCTTTATATCTGGAATCATATAACAAATCCCAATCACCTTCTTGAAATTACTTATCCTTGATGTTCTTATCATGCCAGATCTTCCTTTGAAGTTGAGTTACCTTTGTGTGTAGGAGGGCCTTCATTCTAAACTTATCTAAACCATTCAACTAGAGCAACCTATCTTTTTGTGCACTGTTGAGGTCTAGATCTAGTTGGGTTTCCATCCTCAATGTGTTATACTCAAATTCAATGGAAAGTAGGGCCTTTTTCCCATAGACCAGCTCATAGGGTGTGAATCCAGTGGTCGTCTTCCAAGTGGTATTATAGGCCCAGGTGGCCTCAACTAATCTATTTGCCCAATCTTTCCTGCTATCACTAACCACTTTGGTCAAGATGTCCTCCAGCGCTCTGTATGTCACCTCCACTTTCCCATTAGCTTGTGGTTAATAGGGAGTGGAGGTCTTATGCTTGATCTTGTGTTGGTTGAGCAAGTCTTCAATCATGTTGGAGGTAAATTGGTTGTCTTAATTAGTGACCAGTTCTCTAGGGTACCCAAATTTGTAAAATACATTCTCCCTTAAGAACTCAGCCACCTTCTCCTCTATTGCTACCTTAATTGCTTTGGTTTTAGCCCACTTAGTCAGATAGTCAGTATATACAATGATATATTGTTTTTTCTTGGAAGGAGGGTCAATAGGTCCAATGAAGTCCATGCCCCACTTGTTAAACGGCTCAAAAGTCACTTGAGGTTGCAGAGGCATTTCATCTCTTGGAGTAGGCTTTCCCATCCTTTGGCACCGATCACAATGACTAGTATATATTTTCACATCTTGATGAAGAGTGGGCCAATAATACACAGCTTGTAACACTTTAAATGTTGTCCTCTTTTCTGAAAAGTGACCTCCACAGGGCCCATCATGATAGGTCATAAGGATGTCAAAGACTTCCTCCTCCCTGACACACCTTCTAAGAATTTGAGTCGGGCCTAGTTTGAAGAGTTTGCCCCCAATCCAGGTGAAGGGGGCACTCTTCCTCATAATCTTGCTTTTCTCCTTGGAGGACAAATTCTGTGGGAACTATGCAGATACCAAATAGTTTGCTATGTCAACAAACCATGGAGAGAGAACTAAGATGGTGAATAAGTGCTCATTCAGTAACTGATCATCAACCATTCCCTCTTCACCTATAGGAAAAGTTAATATGGACAAAAAATCTACAACAACATTTTCCTTACCAGGCTTATCAACAATAGTTAGATCAAACTGTTGTAGTAAAAGTAACCATCTAATTATCCGGGTATTCACATCAAGTTTATTCATTAAGTATTTGATTGCAGCATGGTCAGTATGTACAAATGTTTGATAGCCTGTAATATAATGCCTAAATTTGTTCAATGAATGCACAACATCTAGGAGCTCCTTTTCAGTCACTGTGTAGTTCAGTTCAGCCTTTAACAGATTCTTACTGATAAAGTAAATGGCATAAGGCAAATTTTCATCTATCTAGCCTAGGGCTGCTCCTATGGCTTTGTGTGAGGCATCAACATGAATATGAAAAGGAAGGGCCCAATTTGGGCCTCGGAGAATCGATATAGTGGTTAACTTGTCCTTCAGGGTGTCCAGGGCCTCTTGACAGCTTTCTGACCATACAAACTCAGAGTCTTTGGCCAACAACCCAAATAAAGGAGAAGCCAATTTGTTGAAGTCTTTTATAAACCTTTGGTAGTATCCAGCTAACCCTAGAAAACTTTTGACATCTCTATTCTTTTGTGGAGGTGGGACCCTTTGGATGATAGTTATTTTATTTGGGTCCACCTATAGTCCTTGTTGAGATATTGAATGACCTAGCATGGTCCCTGAAGTCATCGAGAAGCCACATTTTTTGGGACTAAGAGACAGGTCCATTTCAATTCATTTGTGCGGAACCTTACCTAAGTTGGACAGAGCCTCCTCGAAATTACCTCCATAAGGTGTAAAATCATCCATATAAATTTCTACCGCATCATGGACTAACTCAACAAAGATACTCAGGACTGCTCTCTGAAAAGTGGCAGGGGCATTGCATAGGCCAAAAGGAAGGACCCTATAGGCGAAAGTTCCCCAAGGACAAGTGAAGGTGGTTTTATCTTGGTCTTACGGGCTAGCTTGGATTTGATTGTACCCGTTGAATCCATCTAGGAAAGAGAAAAACTTTTTCCCTACCAGGCCATCTAGCACTTGGTCGATGAAAGGTAGAGGGAAATGGTCCTTCTGTGTGGCTTTATTTAAATCCCTGTAATCGACACAAATCCTCCACTTACCATTTTTCTTTGGAACCAACACCAAAGGAGAGACCCACTCACTATCTGAGATAGGTTAAATAAATCATGCATCTAGCAGTTTTTGCAGTTCTTCTTTGACTATATCTTTAAGAGCTAGATTCATCCTCCTTTGGGCTTTTCAGACTGGCTTGCAACCTTCTTTGATATAAATGTGGTGAGTACACACTGAGGGGTGCACTCCCTTAATTTATTTGTAACCCCAAGCGAAGGCATTTAGATGTTCCTTTAGCATGTTGCACAACTTTTCTTCTTGGATAATAGAAAGAGATGGATTGATTTTCAAAGTTCTCTTGGGGTAGAATTCTATGGTTTTGACATGGGTAGGGTTGGAATCATCTAAGCATAGATCAATTTGATGGTTTTTTTGGGTTTCCTTTACTACTTCTTCTAAGGACAAGGTATTGGGAGTTGGACTTTGGAGCATGTGTTCGATCAAATCATCTTCATCCTTTTGTCCCCCTCCCATGGTTGTTTCTAAAGTATAGAGTTGGGTGGAATAAGTTTCATCTTCCTCCTCCTCTTCTAGCCACAAAGGTAAGTCATGTTCTAGAGATGGCTTAGTAGGAGGGTGTAGGACTAACTGCTTAGACATATGCCCATTTTTTATGGTCATATTTCCAGCTCTAAAGCTGATGTAAGCATCGGCAGTGGCTAACCAGGGCCTCCCAAGGATGAGAGGGTAACTAGTAAGCTTAGCCTTAGGCTGGAGAACTAGGAAATCTGTAGGGTATTCCCAAGAATCAATGGAGACCATCACATCCTCCACTATCCCCTCAGGAGTCACTGTGGAGTGGTCTGCAAGTTGCAGAATTGTTGTGGTCTTTCCTAATGAACCTTGGAGGTTGAGCTTGAGCATGGTGTCCTTGGTCATCACATTAATGGCAGCCCCAAGATCAATCAAAGTGTGTGGGACTATGGTGCCATTGATGTGCACATCTACTACAGGGATTCCAGGGTCCAAATACTTTGGACAGATTACCTACCCAACCATTAATTTGGATAGTTGTCCAGTGACATTAATGTTAGGGGCATCTCTTCTTTGCCTCCTTAGATGCTTGAAGAACTTCTCCTTAATCAAATTTTTGTAAATAGGTACATCTTTAATAGTTTGGAGAAGTGGAATTTTGACACATAGGTTTTTCAATTCTCCTATAAGTTCAGTCTCTTCTTGGGTAGGCTAGAGTGGTTGGGTTAATCTCTTAGGAATGGGTGGTGGATTTACTTTAAGCATGATTTCCTCCCTTTATTCCTCAACCTCCCTAGGTGGAGGTAGAGGTTGGTTGTTCGGAAGTACTCTCCCAGACCTCAGGTTGATTTCCTGAATCTCCACAACATAAGTTGGATAGGATGTCTCTCCACTATATATTTGTTGTGCATGTCTATTGTTTGGGTTCAGATTTGGCTAGGCAAGCATCTGGGGTTATTTAGGTGGATAAGAGTGTAAAAGTTGTGGTTGGGTAGGTGGTGAAGGCAATAAAGCTGGAACATTCTTGTATGGGGGCCTCCACCCCTGGGGTGGTGCATTCCACTGAGGTTGTGGCGAAGCATATGGTTGAAATGATTGGTTGGCTGGCTGGGAATGATACTGAGGTGCAAAGGACCAAGGAGGAGGTGTAGACCAGGAAGGATGAGCAGGGGGGCCAAGAAGGTATGGATGAGGTCTGGTTGGGGTTGAATATGCATAGGATGACCCTTACATGCCCTGCTGCTATAGCCTAGGCCCATGAGGTCTCCTTTGGTTTATGTAGCAGAGTTGCTCAGTGACCCCTTTAGCTCCTTGATATACAGCTTTTAGTCCAGGTAAAGAAGGGCACTTGTCTATGGAGTGGTTTTCTTCACAGACTAAGCAAATTTCAATATAATTCAATGGAAATTCATTCCTAGGGTGCCTTCTGGTGCATCTAAGACAGAAAATGGACAAGACTCTCTCTGCTTCCTCCTGCTTTCTCTTAATGTGCAAAGTGTCCATCTATAGGGCAAGGGTTTGCAACATCTCACTTTTGAAATCCTCCAGCATATTTCCAATTTCACCCTTGATGGATGAATTGGAAGAGGATGGACTGACCATAGGTTGACCACCCCTACCCTTTTTCCTAGCTGCCCTAGAATGGTTTCTAAAGACAATCTTTATATCCTCATAGGGTAACTGGTAGATATCCCCTCCTGCTAACAAGTGTAGGGTATCCAGAAGATCTTCCCTTACTCCTCTAAGTAGGACCAGCTTCAGTGACTCAGGGTCAAGTGTGCACCTGGCCCTTTTGTAGTTAAGCTAGAATCTTTCTTCATAATCCTCTAGGGATTCATCATTTCCTAAGGTCATCCTAAAACTTTCCTCTTTAGTGTCTTTAGACCTACAATAGTCTTGATACTTGTTTTTGAAGGCTTGTTGCATCTGAGCCCAAGTTGTGATGCTATCTCCAAGTAAACCCATGAACCAGCACAAAGTTGCATCCTTGAGAGTGGATGGAAATAGTTTCAACTTATGCTCATCATTTTTATAGTCATAGGTTCGACATATGACAACAAACTCAAATAAGAAAGTGTCTGGGTCTTTTGTGGTCAGGCCATGGAAATGAGGAAGGGTAGAAGGGCTTATATTTTTCATCTTAGTATCCCCATTGGTTTCCTTGATGGGGAAGGCACCCTCAACTCTTTCTCTATTTCCTCTGTCATTTATGTTTTCAGCCATAGGTTCAGTAGGAATGGGTTATCCTTCTTCTTCTTCCCCTGTAGGTTCTTCAAATATGTCTGGTTGCTAATGGTTCCTCCAATTCACAACCACCAAAGAAGAGGGAAGGTTGGATGTTTGATGTAGTGGGGGTATTTTGCAAAAATTTCCCTAAGTTATCCCTATTCCTACGAGGCATGAAAAGAAATTTTTTTGTTTTGTTTTTGTTTTTTTTTTCAAGCTTGGAAAGTATTTGCAGAACTGAAATTACAGACAGAATGAAAAATACTGATTGAATGAAAAACTAATTGCTTGATTGAAATCTTACTTGCAGAATGGAAAGGAAAGGAAAGAATGCAGAATTAAAATGGAAGCAAACTAAATTACTTTTGCATAAATTAAACTAAGAGCAGAATATTAGAAACAAGAAATAGAACAAAGAAAGCAGTAATCACATATTACTCAGACACATCCCCGGCAATGGCGCCAAAAAATGATGAGCACCAGTATTGCAACAAGAATGTTGCAACTCCTGGAGCTACCAGCTTTACTTTATCAACCCGAGGTTCATACAAACTTGGAGGTGACAGTGTTGTATACACAAGTAAAAGTGATGGTTCTTCCTTTTGTCACTGTTCAACTAGTGAGAGATCACTAGGGTTTTCAAGCCAGACTTCTATGGATTCAGAAGAAGCTTGATCACTGATGAAAGAAAGAGAAATCTACTCTAGGAGAAAGCTTTTCTACCGCGATAAGGAAAATGACTGAAATCCTATGCTAAAAACACATCATTCTTTGACTAACTGCTGAGAAACTATGATTTACAAGAATGCTAAGCTAACATGTATGAAATTATATTGTCTAAAGTATGGAAGTTCAAGACATCAAACATCACTACTGTGCATGTAAAGGAATGAAATAAATATGTTTTGTTCTTTTTATTCTTTTTATGGAAAATCAAGTGTCAACCCTAATCTCTTTTGGTGATGTGTCAGGTGGCTTAGTGATGTTGGTGGATGGTTGGAAGGTTTAGGAGATGGTTGGAAGGTTTGGAGACCCTTGGGTGACCTAGTGTGGCTTCCTAGAGGTTTTCCCTCAATTCAGCCTCAAAACAGGTCACTACAGGAAAACCTACAAGATGTACTAGAAACCTACAAGATTCCCAGTATTTCCACAAGATACAACCGAGAGAAAAACGATGGTTTCTGGAGGCGATGGAAGGCTTAGGGAAGGTAATGGATGGGTGGAATGGAGTGATAAAATTCCTAGGATCCCTCAGAACTCAAAACCAAGGTTAGGAGATGGTTGGATTCTCTCAACATGCTTGGAGGGATTTCTATGTAAAATGATGAGATTGGTGAAGGTCTTGGTGAAAGCAGGGAATGATTATGGATGGATGAAGTTGGAAGGTGGTTTCCTGCTATGAGATTTATTTATATTTTTGAAGCACCTGCTCTGCATCAAACATTTGTAATTGCCAAAAAGTCATGTAAACAAGAAGAATTCTAACAAGATAGGAAAGCATAATTTAATGAACTAGTTGTCTACTTCATGCATGAGGAAAATTGCTGAATAAAATTGAATCATGGATGAGATCTACTGTAAGACTGAATATGGAAGAGATTCTAATTAAATCCTACACTTGTAAAACTGATCAAATGTTGGTTCAAGTACAATAAACTCTAAATCTTATGAGAAAATGGAAATATGTCTTTTTGGGGATGCATAAGGGTCTTTTCCTCAAATCATGATCCCTGAGGGAAGAGGTGAGTCCAAGACACCTACTAACAACTTTTTGGTGCTCCTTTTATCCCTTCTAACCTGCTACTGAAGTAAAGCTCAAATGGAAGCAAATAAGTAAACAACTAATCAAATCCACATTACTTGTAATTAAATACTTCTAAAGACAATTTAACCATGAATCTATGAAACTAAGCCAAGAATACATATACAAGAAGAGGATCCTTTGTTGCTAGGGTTGGGCCCTAGCCCAAGAGCTTCAACCCTCTGAGTTAACTCGGTATTGGATCAAGAAAAAGCTCATTTTCATTATCAAAACAAAAAATTACATCAATGTCTTCCACAAGTCTGGAGCTCGAAAATAACTAGTGTTTTTACAACAAAAATTTGAATCCTAATGAGGCTCTAGTCCTTTCTAGTTATATAACTGAAGTCCCCAATGACTTCCTTAAATCTAGGGAGGCTCGGCTCCCAAACTCGAGATGAACTAACTCTTTTCCTATCACTTGCTCGGCTGCCTTTTGATCTTCATGACTTGGCTGATTGCACTCTAAGATGGTGTGATTAATGGAGGAATATTCGAATGGGGGAGGAGTAAATTAGGAGGATTTACCTCCTACAATCTCTCTCCCTTGTCCCGTTCAAGTTTTAAACCTTAGTCTTGCCAAAATTCCTTGATTTTCTCTTCCAAACCTGCATTCAATGCATATTAGTCCACTAGGCATAATATCTCACTTTAACTCATCTCATTAAACAAAATATAATCAAAACATGTAACAAATTGTGAGAAGAGTTGATTTGACTAGCTAGGAGGAGAATTGAGGCCCATATAATTACCCAATGATGAGGATCATCAATGATTTTTATGTTTGAACCTCAGGTGAGCATAATTGTGCAATTATGCCATGTTGTTCTTTATTAAAAACCTTTGTCATGCCATTAGATCTAATTGTCTTTCCCGGTATCCTTGCGATACCCCTTAATTCAACTTCCTTTCCTTCCCAAAAAAATTCAAGAAAAGTTCTTGAAAATTAGAAGCTATCATCCCCAAAGATTGTAACCCTTGGACTCCTAGTACAACATCATCACCACCCATTGGAATAGAAAGAATTGGACTAATCAATACATATTCCCCCATGGTTAGCTTGATATTATGGAAATTTCCATAGCAATTTATAGTTCCTCGATTTTCAACCATCACTTAACACTAAGGTGTTGTATATAGAAAGCAACTCAATTTCTTAGTTATCTTACAATGAATAAAATTATGGGTACTACCCAAATCAATCAGCAATATTACCTTTTTCTTATTGATATATCCTTCTATCTTGAGAGTTTTAGGAGTGGTAATTCCTGCCAATGCATTACAAGATATGGTTAGATTCATTTCTTCTTTCTCTGGGGTTGGTTCCTAGTGTATATCCTCCTCTTTTGATGTTCTTTGTTCCTTTTCTTCCTCCTCTTCACAATCTATGTAGAATAATTTCTTCTCAACACACTTATGACCTATAGTGTATTTGCTATCACAACTGTAGCAAATCCATTTTTCTATTTTCTCCTCCAATATTTGTGGCATAAACCTTGTACATTGTGGAAGGCTAGGAGTAGCAACACTTCCATGTTTGTACTTGTGAGTGGTAGACTTCCTTGTTGTCATAAGTTTGCTTTCAACTTTTCTTTCCACCCTGAATTCCTTCTCCAATTAAACAGGTTCCCAAAGGTGAACCTCATGTTGGATGTTATCCTTCAAAGTCCTTATCAAGACCAAGTGACAAGTGGTTTAAGAGAAAAACATTCATTGATACCATACAAACTGATTAGGTTCTAAATATAAAGTTGCAATGAGTACCTTTTGTGTGTGTTCCACATCATGAAGATCAAAATATTGCTCCATATGTACTATCCATGTTTCTGGATCCTTGTCATCAAACTTCGTCGTATCGATCTTTGGAATGTGTTGGGTCTTAAACCCAACATAGGAGTCTCTAAAATCATAATTCATATTCCTTTTGTCCTCATCGTGATTTTCATGGATTATCTTGTCGCCATTGGGAAGTATTTCTTGCAGCAAATTTGTCAACCCTTCCATCTTGAAATTTATCATTGCTTCCATGTCTTCTTTTAAACCATTATTAAAATATTCCATGTCTTATTTTAAACCATCCTTCAAAACTTCCATGTCCCCTTTTAGTTCATCTTTGCTTTCCCTTTCTGAGAGCGAAATTTGTTGCACTTGGTCTCGCAATTTTGATATATCATCTTGCAATTCTTCCTCTTCATGAGCTATAGTAGAGATTTTTAAGGGCTTACTGGGTGTAGAATTATTTGGTTTGGGAGGAATTTTATAACCAAATACTGATGTCTATGCTCCAATATTCCCTTTGAATCAATTCAAACTCATTTTTTAAACAAATATTATGCAAAATTTAAAACAAATACACACTTTTTTCTTTCTTTTTACAAGCTCGATATTGAAGTCACTATATCTCTGTAATTTCAAATCTCAAAATTCTAAAATTTCTTCATGTAGTATTCCTATGAGTCTTCTTTCCAAACTCATAAGTCATACAAATATTTGCTTCTTTAAGAAAGATTTATTCCCAATATCCCACAGTGACCTGATTATAGATTGGTTTAGTTGAGTGAAATTGTATGGAGTTCCACGTGTCCCTGTTTTAACCTACAGACTTAAAAATGATACCATTTAAACTAGATTTTGTCCAATTTTAGCCACTTTTTACAAAATTCAAATCCGATGCTCGGAGAAAAAGTTATGATGTTTTTCCCTAGGTCACTTGTTTGCGATGGAATTATGGATCCTACAAAAACTCTAATTTCCACGGATCATATCTCTGAAAATATAAAGAACCAAGATTTAAAATTATTACATGAGGTTCACCAATATTTCGGTTCCATGTGGTTTCAATTTCATCTTCTGAAGCTTCATAGAACAAAATTTATAGTGAAAATTCCAATATGACATGTTTGAAGAAGTGAAACCTTAGAATCCAAAGCTCTGATACCAAATGTTATGGAACCAGCTCACAAAAAGATAGATCAACGACTTAAAAATTATCCTCTTCGAGGGGGAGACCTCTTTTACAATACATAAGTGAATAATTCTTGTATTATTCAAATGATAATACCTCCTTGGTATATATAGGAGACTAAGGGGTCACAATATAATTAGATCCTACATAACAATAATAATGTAAGGGAACAACAATAACAATAGTGGGCTTCTATGGGGCACAACAATAACAACATGTGGGATAAATGGGCACAACAATAATAATTGTGGGTTACACTAACAATAACAATAATGGTAATACACTAGTATTATATGGACCTAACATATTAAATTACCCATTACCCTGTGAATTATTGAAAGGAAAGCTACAATGAGAAAGAAATTTGTCCTCTCTAGTTCTTCTACCCACATTCCCCTCATGGATATGGAGCACAATATTTGACCTAGTATGTCCTATTAGTCTAATGGAATTTCTTTAAAATTTCTTGGTTAACCAAAATGAGTCAGAAGTAGTGACTAGAATGGTTAAATCGGGTTTGTTTTCTACAATTATCCTGCAAACTTATCCTTTCCCAGAGTTCATCACTTGGTTGACCTTATCTTTGTATCCCCAGCAATGTTATATTATGAATTACTTAGGAGAGAATAATTTGCAAGTTTCTTCACTATTAATTCACCAATCTATAGAATTTCCACATTCATACCACTATCTTTCTTTCTCTGATGAAACCCTCCTTTCAACCTTTCAAAATCTGTCAGCAGAGGACTATAGAAAAATATATGCTTTTATTATGCCTCCAAATGCAATTCTACCTTCAGAGTTTGTCCAATTCCCTCTAACCTATCGTACTGAAATTTCTAGGCCTATGTTGTAATTAATCATGAGAATTTTGGGAAGGGTTCAGACTTCAGTAATAGATTTTCAAGCTGTAGGGCCATTTCACTCGATGATGCAACATAGTGTGATGCTAGATATTCCTACCTTTTGGGAGCAACCCATTAACTCACAGTGCCTTAATTTCAACATTACTGTGTTTTATATTTCCCTCATTATCAATGTATCTCTTCCTATATGTGCATGTTGAAAATTTTATGGACCTAGGGATAAATGTTTTGGGTGCCAATAAAAAGAAGCAAACAACTGTGAATTGGAATGGTTTGTTTAGAAGCCAACCAAACAATGAGGGGTTTTCCCATTATATTTCTTCTTTCATGTCTATTGTTTACAGAGTTATCAATAATGTTGCTCCTCCTAGGATTTTACCAAAGGCTCAGTCTCTTTTGCAATTAAGCAAATATCTGAAGGTTGTAGATTGGTTTTCATTTAAGGATTATACATAAGTCAGATTGTATGGAGCAAAGTTTATTCCTTAAAGACTTCCATCTTTTGTGCCTATGAGAATATTTGCATTGGATTTCATCACACAGAGCCTAAATGTCGATCAAATACATTTTGTTCCATCCAAAAAAGGATATATATTCAAATTGCCCAAGGATTTTGGTCCATTCATTGTTAATAATAGCCAAGTAGTTGAAGAGGTTCAAAAATTGTTACAAGTCATGAATTTCCAGCAGGGAGAAAAATGGTCCTATGATCCTCACCAGGTCATTTCAAGGAGGACAGTATGGAATTCTTATGCCCCTTATACACATGAATCAAAGCCTGAGCTGGAGAAGTTGGAAAATGGTGGCTTGGTTGAAGCACAGAGAAGTGTGGAAGTTGAAACTCCTCTCCCTTCTGAAAAGGGATTGAAAAGAGGGGCCACATATGTCATTGATCTTGAGGGGAGAGATCTGAAAGTAGAAAAATGTTGAAAATACAAAAGGGAGAAACAGAACTTGAATATTTCAGGGAAATTCCTTCTAGTTAAATTGGATTTCAATTGCAGATAGGAGGAGCAAAATATGCTCCATCATCTCCTATTCCTGAAGAAGGAGAACATGTTTCCTTAAGTGTTTTGAATTATTCTTATGAAAAATTTGAGGAAAGAAATAATAAAATAAAATAAAATGTTGCTACTCTATTGGAGGCTCAATCCATCCCTGGTTACCAAACCAGACTTCTTTCGGCCATGGATTTGGAAAGAAGTTAGTTGAAATTCTCCTTCACACATCTTGTTTCACAATAAATTGCTTTTGGAGCTGATTTTAGGACAATCAACTTATTCGTGAATGAAAAATACATTCCTTTTCCTAAAAAGATAAACCTACACAAGAAGGCTGAAGAATTAATCTCCAATGGTCTCAGTAAAATATCATTAGCAGCAAGCAAAACAAAGGCCTTGTTGGGAAAGGTGATTGGTCAGTTAAAATTGGAAAAAGATAATTCTCGAGCTCTTCATACTCAAAATGAAGAATTTGAGAAGCTAATCATTAAGCTTGGGGTGAATTCATAAGATAAAACAGTTCTTCAAACATTAGTACAAAGTACAGAATCTGAAATCCAATCATTAAGAAGAAAACGTAAATTGAGTACCATTGAACATGTCTTGGTTCTAGAATTGGACCAAATTGAAAAAGAGAAGGAGATTTTAACTCATGAATTAGTGTAGAGGAATAAGGAAGTGGAAATTCTTAAAGAGATCAATGCAGAAATGTAGCAGAAGATAGATAGACATGTCTGCACAATTGTGGTGTAACCAAACTCTAAAGTTCCCACTGAAAAACTCACCAGAGTTATGACAAAGTTGAAAATTTCTGAGGATGAATTGAGGAATATACAAAAGAATCTAGATGACACTAAGGAGCAGTTAAAAAATAAAGAGATACAATTGAACATGGCTAGAGAAAATGCATCACAACATCACAAGAACTATCAGTCAGTCTGTGATGAAGTGAAGGAATTAAAAGAGAAACTGAAGGTAAATATCTCTCTTATTAAAGCAAGAGATGTCATCTGGAATGAAATTATTCAATAGGTGAAAGCAGTTTGGGATCATATGATAGTCATGGTTGAGGAGAAAGAAATGGTCAAATATCTTGAATCTATTATCCTCACTAGCAAAGAAAAATCATAGCTGAGTGCACAGCTGCTAAAGAGGATGACTAATTTTCTAAATGACAAGTCCTATATGAATTTTATAGCAATGGATGTTGCAAACAAAACATCCATTGTCTCAAAAATAAACAAAATGGTGCAAAAAACATTTACAGGAAGAATGTAGAGGGCATACTAGTAGAAGTCAAGGAGTGAGTGTCGACTTTCAATTCCAATTTTGACAAGAGAGTCAGAGCGGGATCACCTTCATGGTGGGACCAACAGGGAAATCTCCTCCCTTGTAAAACATATGAAACATTGTTAGTGGAGGCTAAGAATAAGATAAATGTTTCCCATGAAAGAACAACAATTTTGAAGGGGTCAACAACTGTGAGTTACTTGCAAAGGGATTTTCAATTGTTGTGGTTAATTAAAACTATGTTTTTTGAGAAACCAACATATATCGGGGTAACTAATCTAAGGATGGCATGCAATAGATTGCTACAATTCCCAACTCCTAACTTAGTATTGTGGAAGAAATGTCGAGATTTAATATCACCCCCAAAGATCAGAGTGGTGGAACCTAGAGCCTCATCAAGCAATATTGCACAAGGGTCACAAGTTATTGAATAATAACAATGCACTTATTTTTCATATTGAGGAAATATGATACTTTGTAATTTTAAAATTAAAATAATTTAGTTTTTAATTTGATTTTCTTAAGTCCTCATAAGGACCGAAAAATTTAGAAACAGTTTTGAAGTACTTTGATAGTTAACGGTTTGTAATTGTTTCTATTGTAAGGTTTATTTAAAAAGAAATGAAGGAACCATTTTTGGGGTTCCGAATTTTGGCCTCAGAGAGCAAATTTTGTCTGATTCCAATTGTTTATCGGGCATGATATGTGTTATTTCCTTTAGTGTGAGTCATTTGTTTTTTTTCTTCCTTGGAAAATGTGCAAATAATTCGCTGGTTATTTTCATTAAATATATTTAGTTTGCTTTGAATAGCTCTAGTACCTGTGTATCTTTAATTAATATATCCTTAAACTACACTCCATATTTTCATATTTCCGTTTCTTTAATCTTTCAGGATTTCTTCTAAGGTTTGGTGTATAATATTTTGTTATTGTAGCCTTGTACATTGAATCTTTCATTGTTTATTCCCTTGACTCTACTGCAACATCAAATATAATTCTCACAAATAGCATGGCCATTTCGTAAGGTTCCACTTTCTCCAAGAGCTACCATTACATTGCATTTTCATAAAAGATCTTTCGACAACCATGTACAGGACAACAAACAATGCTTTCATCTTTTTGCATAGATTTCCTAAGCACTAACCTCCCCTCAACTAGAGGTTTTCTCTAGGGTTACAACATGTAGCATGTCTCAGATGTAATGGTACTTGATCTTAAGGTTCTTCATCTTATCATGGAAAACTAGATTTTCCAAAAGCTTCACATAGTTTTGATTATCACAATGCATCATCATCGGTTCTTGCACCTATTAAAATAACCCTATGAGTAGCTTACTAAGCCACATTGCTTCACAACTTTCTAAACTAGTTTCAATACACTTGGCCTCTGTAATGTTGAGTGTGATAGATGTTTGCTTCCTGGTCATCCTGAAACAACATCCTAATGTGCTCTTCCTATCTTCTGCACTCTCTACCTGATATGTATAGTCTTGTAGCTATACTTCATCAATTGATACATATCTCAATCCATAATTGGTTGTGCCATGCAGATATATCAATACATGCTAGAGCCACATCTACTTTCCATTCACCCTAACTGGGTGCTCCATTTGACACTGGAATAGATCCTTGTGTGGAAATTTTGGATGTTCCCTATGTTATTGTTGTTTTATAGTCACTGAAGTATATACAAGGTATATTGCACTTAGAGACTTCCTATATTTCTAACAATTTCAATCTCAATCTTATGATAGTCCACATCCCAAATTTATGAACGATTTCAATAATATACTTCCTTTGATCAAGGAAGTAATACATCAAATATATATCCTTCATCTTGAACTCGGAGGTTGACTCCCTCTGAAGCAGAGCTTCTTGTGGTAATCATTATTTCTTCTACGAAATAAAATCCTCCTGCCATTGCTACTCCCTCTATCATTTAAGTCCTTCTCCCATCTAGTGACTATCTCTTCCTATTCCTCTCCTTTTTTCTGGTAGAACCCTTTTTCCACAAATATTTCTTTGTACTTCTCTATGTTGTCATCTTCCACATGCTTGATCTTATAGATCCACTTTGAAGTCATCACTAACTTCCCTTCAGGTCTCAATATAATTTCTTCTATCATGGAACCCTTTAAAAACTATTCTATTGTCTTCTCCCTCTGAACTAGGAGTTGACATGGTTCTAAATGTTTGTACTATTTCTCCCTTTTGACATGATCCTGGGAGAATTATCTTATTGCATACTTTGCTTCATTCTTCCTGATGCTTCCATTTGCTACTAAATCCTTGGCCTCCTTAATGATGCACCTATAAACCTCATTAGGGGGCCATGGAAGAAATGATTATAAATAAGAAAAGATACAAATATAAGAGACTGACTAATAATAAAGTAATAATAATAATCAAGAAAGAAAGAAGGATATTAAATACTTATCTTTTTTATCTGTGTGTAGGGAATTCTCAACTCCCTCTTGAATATTTCTTTCTTGCATAAATTCATTTGTAATTTCATAAAACTAGAAATTCTCATACTCACCCTCATCCCCAACTACTAATTCATGTCACTTTCCTTTCCTTCCTTGCATGATCTAGGGTTTCTTCATTCACTGATACTCCAGGTCTAGCTCTAGGGTTTTAACCACAAACCCTAGGGCTTTCAAAAATCATATCCTTCTAGACTTCTAGGGTTTACAAGACCTAAGACTTTCAAATTTTATTGACATCCTTTGCAAGTCTAGTAGCCTTGTAAATTATCCTATTGTATTCATGGAACCAATCATGATGTTGATCCATGCGATCATATTATCTTGAACTTTTGAAGATCATTGACCACCTATGAGTCCTATCGTAGGAATTTATTGCTTTATCCAAAAAGTAGGTAAGATTTCTCCTTAGCTTCTCCTGGCTCTTAAAGTAATTAATAACTTCAAATCACATTATATTCCATGCTTGATTCATTCATACTATAGGTTGTCTCATATATGAAACCAATCATTATTTTGTTGACAATGTTGGTCAATGCCTTGGCCAGCCCTATCAATCCTCTAAAAAAACAAAAACAAAAACATGTCCTCCACCTAGGCTTGTTTTAGCTGTTAGAAAATTTCTCTTTCCAACGTTGGACAGGGTTGTCATAATCATCTCTGGTATGTACATAAGGTAACCTAATCTATGACTCGGTTCTTTTCCTTGTTCCATATTAAATTTAGGGAGACATCCAGTGTCCTCCTGTTAACCAAGTTTCTCATGTACATAACCTACAAGTGCATTAAATACCTGTGATGACTCCATTCGACATATTCATATCATGATCAACCAATCACCTATAGGCTAAACTTCATGAAAATAAGATTTGATAACAAAATTCAATTGATTATCAAGAGAATCTTCTATAATAAAGGGAATGTCTTATCTCTCAAATAAATCTAATCCAAATTTCTCTCAATTTAATTCATAAAAACACCAACAATAGCAAGCAGGTTTCCATCTTACTTGATACCTCACCATGTCCTTAAGGTGCCATATTGGGAACACTATAGGTGGATTGTGAAGTTATGTCCATGGAATTTACTATTAGAATCATTGCTTGGGCTTGAGAATGTTCTTTGTTGGTTTCTCAATTTCATGAGCTCCCATTCTTCCTGATGAGACCAAATCAAGATAGTTTTCAACCCTAGGGGGGAGATCAAATATTGAACCATTAATGTTCTCATCAACAAACTCGTATTCATCTACATTGAAATTCATCTCAAAATTTGTGACTTGTTAGTTTCTTCACAGGTTTGATGTAGATCAACCTTGTTTATAGTCTCATGAGACCTTTCATACCTACATTAGGGTTTTGATCTAGTCTCCAAAAATTGTATCCCTATCTTCTCACCTAATTGAAGAGGTAACATAATAATATCCAAGGATAATAAAGTAGTGATTGAGGATGATTCCATATCCAAAAAACATGCTCCTCAGTCACGGTTTGTAACTTAAACTAGGGCATAGACCAGCCCTAAACAAATCCAACTAGAACCATTGGCTTCTTCTTCTCTTTTCTCTCAAGCTGCTCTGGTACCATGTATATTTTCTTAAGGAGAAATATGATCTTATATATTTATAATTACTTCCATTTATTTCTTAAACAATTTCACTTATGTCACATTCATCATTAACCAATTATATATAGAAAATATCAACCATATAGCAATAATGACAAAAGGATCATAAAGAAATAGTCAAGAACACAAAGAGACACAAATTTTTCACCTGGGAAACCCAAACTCGGGAGAAAACCCAAAAATATTTTCTAGGATAAATTCTTCGATTCAACAAAAGGTACAATCTGATTTACTAGTCAAAATAGGTCAAACTGGCGATAGAAACAAATATCTTAAACCTGGTAAAATAGGCCAATTACAGTTTTCATGTTGTTGTCTCATAAATTTGATCAATCCTAGTCAACAAAGTCAATTAATTGCCTCCTGCAGCTCCTCCAAAATTCGGTCATCCAATGGTCAACTACCGAGAAAAACTTAGTCAAACTGTTAAACCTTGTGGCCACATGTGTGATTTATCTTGTTGGTCAACGCTGGTCAAATATAAGATAAACTTGCTACCACATAAGGTTATCCTCCACAGAAAACTCGGCCTCTTTCCTCAGCTCCATCACATGTGTGAATAAAAGAATAGGTGTTGTGAGATGATCTGAATTTCTCTCAAGTGATGAGGTTGAATGGAAACATATAGTGGTTTTAGGGTGTCCCAAAAGGTTTGTCTCCTTAACTGGGCTGACTTGAATAGTTTGGAACTGAATTTACTTTTGGAGACAAAAATAAATTCATATTTTAATTTTAAATTTCTTCCTTTATATTTTCTTTTAGGGGTTGACTTAAGTAGACAGGAATACTAATTGTAGCTACCCCAAAAATCAATAGTTTTATTATAATATTGTTTAACATAAGAACAATCTTGGAACAACCTTGGATATCTTTTAAGGTATACATTTTGTAATAATTTTATAAGGAATATAATAAAAGTTTAAACCTACTTATATATACTTATGACTATAATAAATCTATAGAATATGGTGGTTATAAGGCCCCATAGTGATCCTTAGAGCAACAATATTTTAGCATGTCACTAGTCCAACCATAGATTGAAGAGTATTTTGGGAAAAGTTATGGGAAGTTTTCAATATCAGTGATATAGTGAACAAACCTTATGTTAAAACTTAAGAATCAACTTGTATCCAGGCATTGTAAAAGGAGTATTTGGTCAATGATCAAGTTTGTATCAAAGTATTAAATAATAATCATGTGAGATACCATTTGAGTAATGTATCTCAATAAACAATTAAAAAAAAAGTAAGGTGTGTTTAGAGAGATATATTCTAGATACACTTTCAGGGACAATTGAATTGTTGCACCCATCACTAGCAGTGCTTCCTAACATCTTATACAAAGTTCCAGTCCAAACTCCCCTCAGCAATTCCAATGCCCCTTGAACCATCTTGCAAGTATCCCTTTCAAACATTGTTTTTACACGTGCATCACTCATATTGCTAACAGAAATAAAATCTATGGCCAATCTTGGGATGTGTAGAATACCAGGGAGTGTTCTAATCCTTCCACTCACAAGCTTCAACTTGAATTTTCCTCGTCTTGTGATTCTTGATGTTGAGTCATCTCCTAAAAAAATCACCACCATGATATATTTCATACTCACGAAACCACTCAATGTGATTCATATGAAAGGACATGTTAGACTTGACCTCTTTGGATTTACACTCTTTCTTGTAATGCCCCTGTTTTCCACATCTCCAATATGCCTCTACGAATTTTCCTAGATATTTATAACTCCCTCTAGATTTATATCTCCCACTTGAGGATTTATTTTTATTTTTATTCTTGGAACATCTTCTTACAAACAAGTAATTTGTTTCCCAACATTCCATATGTTTCCATCTCATCACATCCGATAATAAGGATGAGATTATATCTCTAAAACTTAAAGTTGTTGAATTACTACCTATGGCAACAAACAAATTACCCTATGAGTCTGATAAAGAATATAACAAAATGATACACTTATCTTCATCTGAAATTTTAATATCAACATAGAATAGTTGACTTACCACAATATTGAAAGCATTCAAATTCTTTGTGACTAGATATCCATTCTTTATCCTCAGTTTATAAATATCTTTTTTGTAGGAACAATTTTTTCTCCAGGGACTTAGACTGATACAAAGTCCCTAACTTGTTCCACAATGTATTTTTTGTAGCTTCTCCTAAAACATTCAATAATACTAAATTTGAGAGACATAATTGTATTGTGCTCTTTTCCTTTCGATCCAACTTAGTCTAGTAATTTGTCAATATCCCTTTTGGTGTAGTTTCTGGAAACACATAAATCCACTAATGTTTGTCCACCAATAAATCTTCCATTTTGATCTTCCAAAACTCAAAAATATTCCCATTGAATTTCTCGATATCTATCTTTGAGCTACGTGTTATTTCCTTAAACTACAAGAATTTACGCCAAAAATATTTCAGTGCAATAAGGTCTACCACTAGCTCGAGGAAAATCCCTTAGCCACAAAAGAATCCCCTTAAATCAAAAATTGTTATGATACTAGATGTAGGTTTTAACTCTGTATAGTTAATTGTTGCAAACAAATTCTTAAGAAAAAAATAAAAAATAAAAATATGCAATGGAAGACATGCACATTAACATGGAGGTTTGATCTTGAAAACCTAAACCAGGAAAGGAACCAAGATATTTTCAATAAATATTTTTTTATACAATATTCCATACAAAATATATCATGAAACATCCATAAACCTCTAATCCATTTACCATTGATTAATACAATTGTAGTTCCTTAATTTAAATTACAAAACCATGGGAAAAAACATAATGTGCCGCAACATAGGTAAAGGAAAAAATCGTTTTCCAAAAACAAATGCAAAAACCACCCAAAAAAATATTTTTGAGGACACTACACCCAACAAAATGTATAGCGCATCAGGATAGTCATTCAAATAATATAACACATACCCAACACTAAACACATTTTGCACAATCATTGGTTCTTCAATATTCTCACCAAGGTCTCTGATGGTGTTGATAATTTCATCCACATAGAGGAAATAAGTTGCAGCATTTTCTTCATCTTTCATTTTCAAACTCTTGAACTGTCTTATATGAGTTTGAATCTTTACCTTATTTACCTTGTCATATCCTTAATATATGTTTTAAAGTTTGACCCAGATTATTTTGTTGATTCATAGTGCATCACCTTGACAAATTCAATTTTGATAGACCACACAAGATAACCTTCATGGATTTTGCATTATGTTCACTAACATTCTTCCCAGTCATACATGTTGGAGTTTTTTGGGTTATATAACCAATCACAATTGATTTCCAAAAATTAAACCTATGAGCCATTAGATAAGTCAGCATCATTATGATCTAAAATGCATAGTATGTGAAACAATTGGGCTCTGTTTGTGGAGAAATTGTTGGAATTATGGCTAATGTGTTGGCCTTGATGTCAACCTGGATGTCAACTTGGATGCCTAGATGTCAACATTCATTTTTGCTCTTGTCACATTATGTCATCTTGGTTGAGTCCAAAATGATGTTCCTAGCTAGGTCATGGATGGAGGATGTTTCTTAATGATTTAGAATATTTTCACGTGTCTTGATGATGGAATAAGAGCTTCAAAAATTTACACAGGGTCTAGATCTGTCATAGGAAAATGGGAAACATTTGTTTATGCTTGTAAGTAAAATTCTAGGAAAGACAATTGAAGAGACACAAGTGACTAATTAAGTATTATGATGATTCTTCAAGTTGTTGAGGTGTTATTGAAGCCTTTTCAAGGCTTGACAAGTCCTACAGGTAATGAAGGAGGCATGATAAAAGTTGGAGGCAAGTTTGACTGAAGGTTGACTGCATTTCAGGGTAACGCATTTTATCTATGCAAGGGGAACATTATTGCCTAGGGTAACATAGGTTTGTGGTTCAAGACCATAATTATAATGCTTTTTCATAAAGGAGAGGGAATGTTACTGACTATAAGTGTTGAAAATTAGAAAACCTCCAGCTAAACCATGGATTTGCCCAAAGTATTTGTGTGTGAAAGGTCAAGAAATGTCTGTTTGATCCTGTCAAAGTTTACCATCAACAAAACCATTAGATTTACCTATGGTATTAGCAAGGAAAAAATGTTATAAAAAGAAAAGGAGGTCAATTAGCTTGGGTGTATAGGATTTTTTGGTTGAGATGGTTAAGGAAATTAGCTTGCTATATAGTTGGTTATTTGATGCTAGAACATAGTGTATGGATGGTTTTTCAGAGACTAACATTTGATTGATTCGTTGTATGTTTTCCTAAAGATACATTTGTTTGATAGAGACTGTGTATGTAGCATCTAACTAATTGTAGGTGATTGTCAGGAGGGTTTTGAATAACTAAATTTTATATGTTAACTTGTATCACTACTATTGAATTAGTTAAGTGTTTACATTGACCTAAGGCAGAGATCTATATGTAGAGAATGCAATGAATTGTTCTAAGTAACCTACATGTTTTACCTATACCTGATTGCTTCATGACAATGACTTGAATGATGCATGTTAAATTGAGATCAATGATTTTCCTAGTATTGTGACAGAGGTTTACGATAAGTGCTATCATTGTGTACATATATTAGTATGAAAATTAGCATTAATAGATAGTTTATGTAACATAATGTCTTAGGACAATTGATTTTTCTTGTATGTATGAAGTAAGGGATAGGATATTGATATTTATGAAAGATGGTTGGTAGGCATGAGAAAATATTAGTGATTTTGATGGTGTTTTTAAATGACAAAGGTTATATCCATGACACTGAATAGAGGCTGATAAATATGATTTAAATAATTATGATGTTTGTCTTTTATTGAAGCTAATGTTATTTTATTCATTGTTTCCTATTGATGATGCTACCTTGAGTTTTATTATTGTATGGTTATTGTTGTTATAGATCTATGTTGTTGTTCACCATTGTAGAGATCATATTTCAAATTGAAGACTTCATGAATATGTTGTTATGATGTGTCTAGTTGGAGGAATTTGATGCTTGTTTGATCAGAGACTTTTTATGTTGGTAGTATGCAAAGAAAGGATTGACAATTGTTGGGTTGTATTATATTCTTTCCATGACTAACCCACGTAGCGAACCGGGGGGTTAGAGGGGGGGCAGAGCCC
>APFE030648337.1:173169-244251 GCA_000404065.3 Pinus taeda | reverse complement strand
AAAGGGTTATAAGCTTTGGAACCCAGTCACACGAAAGGTTGTGTACAGTCGAGATGTGGTGTTCAGAGAGGTGAAAGATTTTATTAAACATGAAGTCCAACCAAAGGAACCTGTGAAGATAGAGTTTGAACTAAACGAGGAAGAATCAGACTATGTAGCAAAGGAGGAATCAGAAGATGAAGAGACACAAACTCCGGTTGTGAGAAGATCAGTTCGAGAAAGAAGGTAGCCAGAAAGGTATAGTCCATCTGCTTTCTGTTCAAATTTTTCTTTGCTTGTTATTGATGATGATCCCAGAACTGTGAAGGAAGCAGTGGATTCGAAGCATGGAACACTCTGGAAAGAGGCCATGGTTGATGAAATGGCATCTTGCAAAAAAACAAGGCTTGGGATCTGGTGGAGTTGTCGGCTGGAATGAAACCCATTGGCAGCAAATGGGTGTTCAAGAAGAAGACAAATGCAGAAGGGAAGGTGGAGAAATACAAAGCTCGGTTGGTAGCAAAAGGTTATTCCCAAGTGTCGGGGATTTATTTTGGTGATATTTTTTCTCCTGTTGCCAGGTAACATCTATTAGATTACTTTTATCTGTTGCTGTTGCTTTTGATTTTGAGGTAGAACAGATGGATGTGAAGACAACATTTATTCATGGGGATTTGGAAGAGGAAATCTACATGAAGCAACCCGAAGGATTTGCGGTGAAGGTAAGAAAGAACTAGTATGCAAGTTAAAGAAGTCTCTGTATGGGTTAAAACAGTCACCAAGGATGTGGTATCAGAAATTTGATACATTTATACGGGGACTTGGCTTCACCAGAAGCAAAGCAGATCATTGTGTGTATTTTAAATTAATTGGTGACCGTGTTATTTATCTGGTCTTGTATGTGGATGATATGTTGTTGGTTGGAAATGACAAAGAAATTATCCAGGATTTGAAGACCCAATTGTCCTCCAAATTCGACATGAAAGATCTCGGTGCTGCAAACTATATTTTGGGCATGGAAATTAAAAGAGATCGGGCAAAGAGGAAGCTCTGGTTAAACCAGAGGAAGTATGTCGAGACAATATTGCAGAGGTTTAATATGCAGGATAGTAAACCGGTGAAGGTTCCTATTCCTGTAGGTGTGAGGTTATCTGCTGAACAGTGTCCCAAGACACAAGAAGAGGAAGAGGACATGTCCCGTGTTCCATATGCAAGTGCAGTCGGTAGCTTGATGTATGCCATGGTCTGTACTAGACCAGACATTGCACATGCAGTGGGAGTATTGAGCAGGTTTATGTCAAAACCAGGGAAGGAGCACTGGACAGCAGTGAAGCGGGTTTTCAGGTATTTGCGTGGCACTAGTGATTATGGTTTGTGCTACCAAGGAAGACCAGGATTGGACAGTGTTGGATATTCGTGGCTTTGTTGATGCAGACTGGGATGGAGATCTGGATCAGAGAAGATCTACAAGTGGGTATGTGTTTAACCTATTTCGAGGTGCAGTCAGTTGGATGAGTAAGAAACAATCTGTAGTGGCACTATCAACTACAGGGGCAGAATACATGGAAGCCACTCATGCAAGCAAGGAAGCAGTTTGGTTGCAAAAATTGTGTTCAAGTATGGGGTTAGTACAGGGAGCTATAAGGATAGACTGTGACAGCCAAAGTGCAATTTTCTTGGCAAAGAACCCTGCTTATCTTCAAAGACAAAGCACATTGATGTTCAGTATCACTTTGTGAGGGATATGATAGAAGACAAAAAAGGTGTTGCTGGTAAAGGTGGACACTTTGAAGAATACTGCAGATGCATTAACAAAATATGTGAGCTCTGAGAAGTTCTCTTGGTGTAGAGAAACAATGGGCGTTTCAAGGTTGGAAAAATGACTAAGCTCTCTTGTGGCCCCCTTTTGAAAGGAAACAACAAGTGGGAGATTGTTGGGTTGTTATATTCTTTCCACGACTAACCCACGTAGTGAACTGGGAGGTTAGAGGGGAGCCGAAGCCCCCCTTCGTTGCGCCGATTGCGCAATGGGGGGGGTCACAGGGGGCGTGGCGACCCCCCCTGTTCAGGGGGTTTGAGGGGGGTAGGTAGCCCCCCTCTATGGGGTCCGGGGCAGCGCCCCTTTAAAAAAAAATTGGACCCTATATTAGGTTGGGCAAACCTACCTATGGTTTTCGGTCCATGGCTTTGGACGCGATGGTTTTCGGTCCATGGTATTGGATGCTTCGGCATGTATAAATATGTATTGTAACATTGAAAGGAACATAATGAAAAATCAAGCTGGTAGTCCCGGTTTCGGGATCCAGGGGAAAATCTCTATGCATATGTGTTTTATGTGTTATGCTCTCGCATTATTTATTTTCTTTGTTTTAGAATTTGTATGTAGGTAATTTCTGTACAGGGTTAAAACCTACAACAATGATGTTGCATATTGTATTGAGATTGAGAAAATTATCATGATGGTTATATTGAGTTAATTGCAGAGTTATGATGGATCTTATTGTGTCATATATTTAGAGAGGGTTTTATTGTTGTTAATATTTGAATGGCTTGATGTGTGTGATGAGTATTGACTTGGTTGATGGGAAAAGGAATTGGCATGGTATTTGACAATGTTTGGATTGGTATTGATAGTATTGATGAGAAAGAGCTTGGCTTGGTATTGGTAGTATTGATGAGCAAGAGTTTTTCTTGGTATTTGATAGTATTGATGAGCAGGAGTTTGGATTGAGCATATTTGTTTTATCGGTGATTTGTTTCATAGAGGCTAGTGATATCCTTGTATTTAGTGATTGAGCGTAATGGTTGATGTGGGCCATATTTGAAACATTTTGAAATGTGGCCTACAGGATTTGTGGTTGATTTAGGTGGATCCAATGTCAATATTTTGAAATGTGGTCCACAAAGGTACTGAGGGTTGGAGCCTTCACTGAGGGAGTGGTAGCTTCCTTCGAGTCATAGATGATAAACTTGATCATGGAGTAAGAGCTTCCTTCCATCCAGAGCTAGAGAAACTATAGGAGGCAATAGCCTCCTGTTGAGAAATGGTAACAAGAAATTCTAGTTTAGTTTGTCCTTGAATTAAAATTGAATTCTTTTCTCATAGAAATTTGGAAATAATTAATTAATTTTAATTAACTTAATTAATTTAGGAAATTCGAATTGGAAGTCTTTTAGAAGATATATATATGTTCTCCCTAACTTATAGGAGTTAAGGATGAGTTATGAATGAGTTGTAATTAGTTAACTCAGTTTGTTGAGTTAAGTCCACTTAAATTAGTTCTAATCAGTTTCAGGGACTAATAGTGAGTAAAAAGTCAGTTAAGACACTAGTGACCTAATTAGTGTTTCTCTAGTTAACTGAAGATTCCACCATCAGAAACTCATGCATGTCGATTTTGAGAAAGACCCAATTGATACTAGAGTGCAGGGACAGTGTACTATGTGTTTTAGATTTTTCAGAGTTGCATTGGGAGTGCATGCATTCAGGAACTGATCCTTGAGGGATTGCGCTATTTTCAGAGGCTTTATTTCCCTTTAAATAAAAGTTATTCTCCATAGGAATTACACATTGGAATAGAGACTTGGAGAGCTTGTGAATAGGCTAAGATTCGGTCTTGAGCTTGCTTATGAGTTGGAGATTGAATTTTTTGAGTGTTGGGATTGTTCTAGAGCGAACAAGCATTGTAATTTCATCTTGATTTTCCAAATTAATACAAAATAGATAGTGCGGTTTTGAGTTGTGGCTTTCCCTAAATATTTATTGTGTTATGTGCCTTTGATTCGCTTCCTCTATTGATTATTGTTTGCTTGATGTTTATGGGCTTTCGTTGTAAATAGTGTAGAAATTTCGCAAATTCTCTACAAATCTACCTCTAAGATCATGTAGAAATTTTGGCTGTAGATTAACCTGATAATGCAATATACCAAAGAAAAATACTATAATCTACTTCTACAATCAAACTTGCGAAAGCTTAATAGATTTGAGCAAGATCAAGAAGAACACATATAACCAAAAGCAAAATCAATGCACCTGAAACACAGAAGAATACTCTGGGGAAAGCCTCAGCTAAAAACCCCGCTATCTATATTATCATACAAGGTGGAAATACATCAAGATTACACAAATCTTTAGCTCCCACAGCTAGCCAGATCTCAGTACAATCCTTCTGGATGCTCACAGGCAAACAAGGTTTCTCACAAACCTTCTCCTCTTCCCTCCAAGCCTCCTATTTCCTTGCGTTGTTTCTCTTGGGTGATCCTACTGTTACCAAGTGTAACACTGATCTCACACCCTGTAAAACTGCGCAATCCTCAAGGAACCTTATTCCTTCTGCATGGATGAGTTTCCTTTATAGGAAAATTCCTCCAACTTATAGTAAAATGTCATTGTCTTTAATCTCAACTGGGTCTTTGTCTGAACTAACATGCATGAGTTATTTATGAGAGAATCCTCATTTATCTGGAGTACACTAGTTGCATGCATGCATGCATTAACTAACTAAACTCACAATTAGTTCCTCAAACTGTTTGGAATGAGTTTAACTGGACTTAACTCAGTTAACTGAGCTAACTAATTACAACTCAAATACAACTCATCCTTATCTCCTTAATTAAGGGATAACTTCCTTAATTTATGGGATAATTGTTGCATGACTTCACAAAGACTTCTAGCTTTAATTTCTCCAACTAATTAACTCAAGATGAATTAATTAATTATTTTTCAAGCAGCTGGTGAGATTAAATTTGAATTTTAATTCAAGGACAAATTAAAATTGGAATATTCTAAATGCTATTTTTATCATTTCTATTTTTAGCATTTCTTGTTGCTATTTTCAACAAATAGTAGAAGTAGATTCTTGTCTCTTATTTTAGTAGATTACATGAGCTTGTGAATCTACAGGATCTTCTACATGGAATTGGAACAAGATTGTTTTTTGGGCCGAGATTTTGTAGAGAAGTTCTGAGATTTTATGTGAAAAAATTTCAGAAACAAATTGTAGATTTGGATTCCTTGGGAAAAGATACCAAAATTCAAAAAAGGAAATCGGTCGAATCGGATTTCATATGAGGGAGATATCGTTAATTTAAAAACAGCTCTCTAGAGGAGATTTTGAAGTTTTGAGTTTTTGGGTTACAGGTGAAAGTTGAATTTGCATACATACTTCAGGATCAGCATATGGCATTCCATGGGTTGAGGCTTGAGTATGCCTTGGAAGGCAGCTCTAATTTTATAGCCTCGAGGGATAGGATGGAGGTTGTGCTAGAAGATAATGGCTTGAAGGAATTCATTGATCAAGTCCCCAAGCCAGCAGTTACGGATGCACAGAACTTGGTCGAATGAAAGAAGTGTGTGGCGAAGGCAAGGCAGATAATCCTTGAGGGAGTTCGAGACCACAGTGTCTCCAGTATCCATGGTAAGGAAACTCTGCATGCTCTGTGGAAAACATTAACGGACTTGTATTAGAATAGCAATGATCAAAGGAAGTTGGCACTGAAGGATAAACTTTGTAAAATCAAGATGGAGAAAGGCGAGATGATTCCAAAGTACTTGACCAAGTTCACTCAATGTTGGGATGAACTTGGAAGTGTTGGAATCACAGTTTCTGAGGAGGATATGGTGAGCCTTGCTCTTCTTGGACTCCCAAAGAGTTGGCATAGTTATCAATACTCAGTCAATGGTTGGGAGAAGCTGCTAGATTTGGAACGACTATGGTCGGATTTGATGCAGGATGAGATCAAGAGGAACACCAAGGATGCCTATTCATCAAAGACTGGTGATGAAGAGAATTGTGCCTTAGTAATTAAGGCAAGGAAGGGGAAAGGTAAAATTTCTCGTTCCAAATCAGATTCCTATCATGGAGGTAAGAAGAAGGACATGACAAAAGTTAAATGCTTTCATTGTCACAAGATGGCTCACTTTGCTACAAATTATCCATTAAAGAAGTCCAAGGAAAAGTCCTCAGAAGGAGCAGCAGGTGAGGCTTTGGCCTCCCAATTCGAATTGGACTTTTCCCTCATTGCATGCATGGTGTCTTCAATGATGGGAAGTGTCTGGTACTTAGACAGTGGAGCTTCTTTCCACATGACTGGTGACAAAGAGTTATTCAGTGAACTGGAGGGGAAGATCTCAAGATGCATATCGAGATGGGTGATGACAGTAAGTATAATTTTTCTGGTGTGGGCACTATTACTTTTCAGAGGGAGCATGCGGCTGTGCTCATCTTGAAGAATGTTATGCATGTACCTAGACTGACGAAGAACTTTGTATCTATTGTTATGCTTGAGGATAGAGGCTATGATGTGATTTTTTCGAAAGGAAAGACATTCCTTTGACACATATCCATGGGTCAAGTAAAGAAGATAGGGATTTAAGTTCAGAATTTATATAAGATATAGGTAGAGGATTGTGCTGCTTTGAGTTCAAAAGCGGAAAATATGTTGAGCTGAGACGTTGGCGAGTTGTGGCACAGGCGATTAGGCCACTTGCATCATGGGGATTTGAAGATATTGCAGCAAATCTCTACCATTCTTCCCAAAGGTATGCTTGAGAAAGTTGATACATGCAAGTGTTGTACTTTGGGAAAATACACCAAGTCTTCCTTTTGAGACAGAGACAGTCAAGAAAATTCTATTTCAGAGAGAATCCATTCAGATGTGTGTGGACCATTCTCGACAACGTCCATGGCCAAACACAAGTATTATGTTATATTTGTTGAGGACTATTTTCGTAAATGTTGGGTATTTTTTATGCAGAAAAAGGATCAAACTTTCAGAAAGTTTTGTGAGTTCAAATAATTGGTAGAGAAAGAGTCTAGCAAGAAAGTTAAATCTCTATAGAGTGATAAGGGTGGTGAGTATGTCTCCAATGAGTTTAAGAACTTCTGTGCAATGGAAGGGATTAAATGAGAGTTGACGGCACCTCATAACCCTCAACAGAATGGGGTTTCCGAGAGGAAAAACAGGAGCATAGTAGGGGCAACAAGGGTGATGTTGCATGATCAGGGCCTACCACTACACTTGTGGGTTGAGGCATGCAGCATAGTGGTTTATTTTCAGAACCATAGCCCACATCAGATACTTGAGAGTAAAACACTAGAGGAAGCTTATTCTGGTAAGAGGCCAGATGTTGGTCACTTCAGGATTTTTGGGTCATCGGTTTATTCCCATGTGACCAAAGATGCACGAAAGAAGCTTGAGCCAACATTAGAGTTGGGGATCTTTGTGGGGTACACTGATACTCCCTACAACTATCAGGTGTACATGCAAACTAGTCGGTGACAGTGGTTCGCAGGGATGTCAAGTTTGATGAGGAGAAGGCCATGCGAGTATCCCTTGAGAGGGAGCTTGAGCTACATGCGAAGGAGGAACTTTTAGTTCCTAAGGTTGAGGAGCCTCAGATTGATGTGGAGAAGCCACATGTAGAGGTTCCGGAAGTGGAGACATTCACTCAGGCAGAGTCTTCTAGAGATGGAAGAAATCGCACTAGAGAGGCTAAAATATTTTTGGATCATGCATGGGAGAATGTGGGAGCACCCTCTTCTTGTAGAAATTCCCACTATTCAACAAATTATGCAATAGACTAAAGCAAAATGCAAGATCTACTTCTACAACAAACTTTGCGGAAGCTTAATCGAATTGAGCAAGATCAATGAGAACACATATAATTGAGAATGGGAAATCAATCACACATAACATAGAAGAAATAACCTGGGGAAAGCCTCAGCCTAAAACCCCAATCTTTTTATTATCATACAAGTGGAAATATCTCAGGATTACACAAATCTTTAGCTCACAAGCTATCCAGCTCTCAGTACAATCCCTCACTGCTGCTCATAGACAGTTAAAGGCTTCTCACAAACCTTCTCCTATGCCCTCCAAGCCTCCTATTTCGTTGCGTAGTTTCTCCTTGGGTGTAGTGTTGCCACCTATGTGAATTGGCCTCTTCACACACTCACTAACCTCTGATCTAACTGCGTAGTCCTGAAGGAGATAATTCCTTCTGCATGGATGAGTCTCCTTTATAGGGAAAATCCTCCAACTCATAGTACATTGTCCCTTCCTCTGATCTCAACACGGTCGCTGACTTAACTGACATGCATGAGTTATTTATGAGAAAATATTCATTTATCTGAAGTGCAGCAATTACAGGCATACAAGCATTAACTAACTGAACTCACAATTAATTCAACAAACTGTTTGAACTAATCTAACTAGACTTGACTCAGTTAACTGAGCCAACTAATTACAACTCATCCTTATCTCTTTAACTAATGGATAAATTCCTCAATCAACAGAGAAAATGTTGCATGTCTTCACATAGACTTCATGTTTGATTTTCTCCAACTAATTAACTCGAGATGGATTAATTAATTATTAATCAAACAGTTGCTAAGAACAAATTCGAATTTTAGTTCTCAATTTAGTTCAGGGACTAACTAAAATTGGAATCCATCTCGAAATGTTATTTTTAGCACTTCCATTTTTCATTCCTTGTTGATATGTCCAACACTAGTACCCAAACAACTATTTATAGCAATGTTATTTTTAGCATTTCTTGTTGCCATTTTCAACACTCCCTCTCAAAAAGAAAGGAATTCAACTCGAACCCGATCCTGAACCTTTGGAATGTTCTGCATGCAACACTTCTCCCAAGTGTTGTTGCTCCAACAACTCTAGAAACAAAAAATCTCCCAACTAACCTCCCTGTTGAGCTAGAAACACCCTCTAATGCTGAAGCTCCCTCTGTTGCTAACAAGTGCTCCCTCCCTAACCTCTGAGCTACTGTAACACTCCATGCATCTCACACCATTGCACACCTCTCTCCACCATCCTACACTGGTGCAACACTCCTGTGCCTCTTGCATTGTTGCAGTCTACTAGCTCTACACTGTCTTGGGATTCCTGCACTATAGCTCTCTCTGCCACTCCATCCGCATCTGTCTCTACCCACTCAGCTATTCCTGCTACTCCTCGTCGAGGTTCCCGTAGCAAGGTCTGATCAAAGAGGTTGGGTACCTCAATGATCCTAGCCCTATTTCAGCCTTCTTGGGACTATCAATCCACATCGCCCCACGTCCGACCTAGAGGGATGGATGCATATGATCCCTCTACCCACTTGGCTCGAAATTTCCCCCTACTAGAGGTCTCTCCATGAGTGGATTCCTCCACTCGATATCCTCTCAACTTTTCTAGTCGTGCTTGCTCCACAACCTCCTGAAGCTACTTCACCAATTGTGGCTCCTCCACAATTTTCTGAGACTTCTTTTGGCGTTGCATGTTGAAAGGTAATTTACTCTCCCTTTCAACCACCAAGTATCTAACCTTTGCCTTGCTCCTCAAGGCTTTGCAGGCATCTTGAACCTCAACAGCATACAAGTTCTTGGCTAGCACACCAATCTATTTCATCTTTCCCATCGTCACAAATTTTTTTGGAAAAATAGCTAATTTTAAATCAGCGAAATCTCCCTCATCCGAACTCCAATTCAGCCAATTTTTTTTTTTTGAATTTGGGTCTTTTTCCACAAGGAATCTAGATCTTCTATTTGTTTATGAAAATTTTGCACTTGAAAACTCGCGGCCCAATTTTTATTTTTTATTTTTACTTGGAATTTTCTTCTTTGTATGTTGTTCACTGCTTCGATCACCTTTGCTCTGATACCATGTAGAACATTTTCTACAAAACCTCGCTCTGATACCATGTAGAAATTCCCATTGTAGATCAACAGATTATGCAATAGACTAAAGCAAAATACAAGATCTAATTCTACAACAAACTTTGTAGAAGCTTAATCGAATTGAGCAAGATCAATGAGAACACATATAACTGAGAATGGGAAATCAATCACACATAACACAGAAGAAATAACCTGGGGAAAGCCTCAGCCTAAAACCCCAATCTCTGTATTATCATACAAGTGGAAATATCTCAAGATTACACAAAGCTTTAGCTCACAAGCTATCCAGCTCTCAGTACAATCCCTCACTGCTACTCATAGACAGTTAAAGGCTTCTCACAAACCTTCTCCTCTGCCCTCCAAACCTCTTATTTCCTTGCGTAGTTTCTCCTGGGGTGCAGTGCTGCCACCTATGTGAATTGGCCTCTTCACACACTAACTAACCTCTGATCTAACTACGCAGTCCTGAAGGAGATAATTCCTTCTGCATGGACGAGTTTCCTTTATAGGAAAAATCCTCCAACTCATAGTACATTGTCCCTTCCTCTAATCTAAACTGGGTCTCTGACTGAACTAACATGCATGAGTTATTTATGAGAGAATATTCAGTTATCTGAAATGCAGCAGTTACATGCATGCAAGCATTAAGTAACTAAACTCACAATTAATTGAACGAACTGTTTGAACTAATCTAACTGGACTTGACTCAGATAACTGAGCCAACTAATTACAACTCATCCTTATCTCTTTAACTGATGGATAAATTCCTCAATCAATGGAAAAATTATTGCATGTCTTCACATAGACTTCATGTTTGATTTTCTCCAACTAATTAACTCAAGCATAATTAATTAATTATTAATCACACAGCTGCTAAGAACAAATTCGAATTTTACTTCTCAATTTTAGTTCAGGGACTAACTAAAATTGGAATCCATCCCGAAATGATATTTATAGAAATGTTATTTTTAGTACTTCCACTTTTCATTCATTTTTGCTATGTCCAACACTGGTACCCAAACAGCTATTTTTAGCATTTCTATTTTTAGCATTTCTTGTTGCCATTTTCAACACTCCCTCTCAACAAGAAAGGCATTTAACTCGAACCCAATCCTGAACCTTTGGAATGTTCTGCATGCAACACTTCTCCCAAGTGTTGTTGCTCCAACAACTCTAGAAACAAAAAATCTCCCAACTGACCTCCCTATCAAGCTAGAAACACCCTCTGATGTTGAAGCTCACTCTGTCACTGACAAGTGCTCCCTCTCTGACCTCTGAGCTACTGCAACACTCCATGCATCTCGCATTGTTGCACACCTCTATGCGCCATCCTGCACTGGTGCAACACTCCTGTGCCTCTCGCATTGTTGCAGCCTGCTAGCTCTGCACTATCTTGGGATTCTTGCACTGTAGCTCTCTCAATCGCTCCATCCGCATCTGTCTCTACCCACTCAGCCAATCCTGCTACTCCTCGTCGGGGCTCCCATAGCAAGGTCTAATCAAAGAGGTTGGGTACCTCAATGATCCTGCCCCTATTCCGACCTTCTTGGGACTATCACTCCACATCGCCCCACCTCCGACCTGGAGGTATGGATGCATGTGATCTGGATCTCTCTCCATGAGTGGATGCCTCCACTAGATCTCCTCTCGGCTTCTCTAGTTGTGGTTGCTCCACAACCTCCTGAAGTTGCTTCACCATTTGTGCCTTCGCCACAATTGTCTGAGACTTCTTCTGGTGCTACATTTTGAGAGGTAATTTACTCTCCCTCTCAACCACCAAGTCTCTAACCTTTGCCTTGCTCCTCAAGGCTTTGCATGCATCCTGAACCTCAAGAGCATACAGGTTCTTGGCTAACACACCAATCTGTTTCATCTTTCCCATCGTCACGAAATTTTATGGAAAAAGAGTTGATTTTAAATCAGCGATATCTCCCTCATCCGAACTCCGATTTAGCCAATTTCTTTTTCGAATTTGGGTATTTTTCCACAAGGAATCCAGATCAGCTATTTGTTTCTGACAATTTTGCACAAAAAAATTCAGATCTTCTCTAAAAACTCGCGGCCCAATTTTTTTTTTTTTTAACTTCGAATTTTCTTCTTCGTATGTTGTTCACTGCTTTGATCACCTTTGCTCCGATACCATGTAGAACTTTTTCTACAAAACCTCGCTCTGATACCATGTAGAAATTCCCACTGTAGATCAACATATTATGCAATAGACTAAAGCAAAATACAAGATCTACTTCTACAACAAACTTTGTGGAAGCTTAATCGAATTGAGCAAGATCAATGAGAACACATATAACTGAGAATGGGAAATCAATCACACATAACACAGAAGATATAACCTGGGGAAAGCCTCAGCCTAAAACCCTAATATTTGTATTATCATACAAGTGGAAATATCTTAGGATTACACAAAGCTTTAGCTCACAAGCTATCCAGCTCTCAGTACAATCCCTCATTGCTTCTCATAGACAGTCAAAGGCTTCTCACAAACCTTATCCTCTGCCCTCCAAGCCTCCTATTTCCTTGCACAATTTCTCCTAGGGTGTAGTTTTGCCACCTGTGTGAATTAGTCTCTTCACACACTCACTAACCTCTGATCTAACTACGCAATCCTGAAGGAGATAATTCCTTATGCATGGATGAGTTTCCTTTATAGGAAAAATCCTCCAACTCATAGTACATTGTCCCTTCCTCTGCTCTCAACTGGGTCTCTCACTGAACTAACATGCATGAGTTATTTAGGAGAGATATTCATTTATCTGAAGTGCAACAGTTACATGCATGCAAGCATTAACTAACTGAACTCACAATTAATTCAACAAACTGTTTGAACTAATCTAACTAGACTTGACTCAGTTAACTAAGCCAACTAATTACAACGCATCCTTATCTCTTTAACTGATGGATAAATTCCTCAACCAATGGAGAAATTATTTCATGTCTTCACATAGACTTCATGTTTGATTTTCTCCAACTAATTAACTCAAGATGAATTAATTAATTATTAATCAAACAATTGCTAAGAACAAATTCGAATTTTACTTCTCAATTTTAGTTCAGGGACTAACTAAAATTGGAATCCATCCCAAAGTGTTATTTATAGCAATGCTATTTTTAGCACTTCCATTTTTCGTTCCTTTTTGTTATGTCCAACACTGGTACCTGAACTTTTATTTATAGCAATGTTATTTTTAGCATTTCTATTTTTAGTATTTCTTGTTTCCATTTTCAACACTTCTCAGTGCAGACATAGGAGGTCACCAGAGAGATAAACTGGATACATGGAACTTATGGGTGCATGCATTGTGACATAGCCATATTCCTTTCAAGAAGCGGTGTAGCAACCAATTTGGGTAGATGTGATGGTGGAGGAATATGACTCTATAGCTCGAAACAATGTTTGGGATGTGGTCCCGAGACTGGATGACAAGTCATTTGTGAGCTCCCGTTGCCTTTACAAGGTAAAGCAAGTTGCATATGGTAGTGTTGAGAAGCATGAGGCCATATTTGTGGCCCGTAGATTTTCACAGGTAGAGGGGATTGACTATGATAAGACCTTTGCTCTTGTTGCAAGGGACTCATCTATGAGATCTATTTTGGCACTATCTGCACAGATGGGTTGGAATATCCATCAGATGGATGTGAATACTTCCTTCCTCAATGGCATGATTGAGGAAGAGGTGTACATAGAGTAGCCTGAAGGTTTTAAAACCTTAGACCGTGAGTCGCATGTGTGCCAACTCAAGAGAGTGTTATATGGGCTGAAGCAAACACGTCGTGTTTGGTACACCAGGATAGATAGCTACTTCACTGGGTTGGGCTTCATGGAGAGTGAAGCAGATGAAAACATGTATCACATAGTGGTGGAAGGTAAGATTTTGATCATTCTACTTTATGTAGATGATCTCATACTAACAGGTGATGAGAAGCTTATCAAATCTTGCAAGGAGGACCTTGCAAGAGAGTTTGAGATGAAGGACATGGGGCTCATGCATTACTTTCTTGGCATGGAGGTATGGCAGCGAGATGGGGAGTTATTTGTTTCTCAAGGCAAGTATGCCAATGAGATGCTCCATAGATTCTGCATGGAGAGTAGTAAACCCATTGTTGGGAACAGGTCCCCTAGGGTCATTTTTGGGGTTAAAAGCCCAAGTTTTGGGGTAGAAAGCCCAAGTTTTATGTAAGAAATTTAAAGTCTCTGCATTTTGTAGCTGTGGAGAGCAAAGATGTAAAGAATTGATAAGGGTTTTCACCCTTAGTTTATGTAACTTGTGTCGGCTTCAAGAGATTCACCCATGGTCCTCCGACCATGGGATTATACAAAAAGGAAAGTCTTAGAAGAGTCTAAGGCAGTTTTTTGCGAAGTTCAGTTGAGTCTTGTTATGTTTATGTAATGGGTCTTTGAGAGCTAAGAGCGAAAAGTCTTAGTGTAGGAAAGAGGCTTTACAGTTGTGTACGCAGAGGCCTAGGGTAGAAATCCGCAGCTGAGTGTATGGAGCCATGCAGCTATGTGCGCAGGGTAGTTGAAGTTTGTAAAGAGGATCTGAATATCAATAAAGAGAATTATTCTAGAATTATCTGTGTATAATCTATTTTACTTTTGCATATGATTATGTTATAAATAATATTGGGTTTATGTTTTAATGCTATATTGATGCACGGATCCACATGTTTTACTTGTTATGTGAACTCAAGTAAGAATAGTTGTTTACGAGAAGATCATCTTAACGCATGTGAAGTTATTCAATACTTAAGCTAATCTGGGTAAAAACAGAAGTAAAGAGTAATTATAAAGGCGCATAAGTGCCTGATCTGCCTATCTAGGGTACACAAAGGATGATCGTAGACCTTCACAGAGGTATGAAGGATGAATAAGAGAAGTATATCGATAAGCCCTATAAGGTTTATCGACCTGCACGAAGGAAGGTTTAGGGTATAAAATGACATCACTACCGTCTCTGGGTGTGGAAACTTGGTTCCTTCATCTCCCCATACTCCTTCGGGTGAGACTTCAGTCCACGCTCCACGGTTTGATGCCGAAAGGGCCAGTAGTGTAGGGATTTTCTTGGCTAATCAACGTTGAACCTAGGTCAGGGCCCATCAAGCCAACAAATGGTTTTGTTTCCGGGACTGGGATTTGCATAAAGAGATGTGTGATGTCGCATCACTGGAATCCAACTAAGAAGGAGATCGAAGACTGGTTGGATAGAAATATCCACGAATTTGTGGCACAAGAGAACTGGAATCTGCAACTGTTGAAAGAATAGTGGTTGGACATATATCTGTACACAGAGATACATGAGATCTTCTTTTGTTCCTTCCCAGTCGAATTGTACGAGTGGATCGTGAAATTGGCAGACAACCAAGGAAGGTGGAGGCTTGACAGTCCAATAGTCTGGACCCCAAAGTTAGTGTAGATATTAGAAGCCTTTGAAGATAAGATTGAATACATTGTCAATCATTGGCTCGATCGTATCATAGGAGGGTTTGTGACAGAGTTCGCAGTCAATACCTCGATCAGTTACAGTGAAGTAGAATGTCACTTCTTCAAGGGGCCGTGAGGTAAGTATTTAAAGTTTTTAAATACCTGGATTAAGATTCTCTTGTGTGAAAAGAGGGTTATGCAACTACCTTTATGTTTGGAGCTACGCTAAGTGGAAATACCTTCAGGAATAGAGGGAAAATAGGCCTTGAATATAGTCGCTAATTGGACCTCCTATAAGTGACGACGATGAACTAGCACATGCTTCTCCGCAGAATGATTTTCAACTGATAAGACAAGGGTTCTCGCAAATACCCCATCCACCCACACCACCTCCATCTTCAACTCCACCACATACACCTTCACCCTCACCACCGCCACTATCCAATATAGTGAATTCAGTCAAATTCCATGTATTCAAGGGATCGGGAACTGAGGACCTGAACCAATTTTGGTTCGTCACGAAGGTTGTATGGGAAGCTCAGGGTATTACATATGATTAGATGAAGAAAACCAATGTTGGTTACCACTTTTCAGGAATGTACGCTAACGTGGTACATTAAATACTACGTTGATAATCTAATGGTTGCATTAGTAGATATTCAGACCGCGCTGAATAAGGGGTTCAATAGGACCAAATTTGAAGCTCGGTCAATTGTGGGATTCAAGGAGATCATGATGAAGCCTCAAAAGGCACCTTGGGATTTGGATCAGAGGTTGAAGTGCACAATCCATGAAGCCAATATGAATCTTATAGATGGGCAGCACCGCGAATCGTTTGTGGCTTTGCTCCTACCTCATCTAAGGGTTGCTTTGTCACAGCAAAATATTGGAACCCAGGCAGAAGCCCTCTTGCAATGAGATTACACAAAACACCGATGCAAGATGCTACATTAGGGGTTCAGCATATTCACTCACAGTTACAGAACCTATGCCTATAATTTCAAACTCTAAAGAAAGATAGAACAGCTCGGCCAGAGGTGCATGAAGAAGTTTGGTGCCTCAAGTGAAAAAGTCAAGGGCATGACAAAGATCATTGTCCAGTCTTCGTAAATTATGTTGCAGTAGAGGGACCAATGCCTCTGAGGTTGGAAGCTCTAGCAGGGCCAAGTACAAGGCCCGTTCTATGGTGTGCTATCTGTCAGGTAGTTGGAAAACATGCAATAGACAATTGCCATTTGCTGCAGAAATTTGTACAAACACCGCAACAACTCTTCTACAACTTTTGTTAATCCTTAGGTCATGATGAGCTTAATTTTTGTAGTTATGAGTTGATGATGGATAGAACGCTCACAAATAGGGTGCAGGAAGAAAACCGGCCTCCAAACCAAGGCACTAGGGGAGCGTGAGGCGAATATCAGGTGCGCAAACGAGGCCAAGGTGGAGGAGGACTTGGTAGAGGTCGGGGATAGGTCATTTGTTTCAACTGTGGAGGACCAGAACACTACGCGCAAGACTGCCTGAATTTGACACATCTGTCATGCTGATATTGTACTCAGTTTGACCATGCGATAGAGGATATCCCTATATTATTAGCTAAGATACACGAAAAGGGGGCGCAGCCTCAGCAGCCGATTTAGAACCTGCAGATGATGAGGGCTGAGCCTCGTGAGGAGGATCCTAAGGTAAATATTGTGTTGCAGAGTGGAATGAAGACTGGAAAAGATAAGGGGAAGCATCCTGAAGAAGGTGAGTGGGTCTGCAAAGCGCCAAAAAGGGAGATCAAGTTTGATCTAGAATGCACAAGGGAAAGGTTTATGGAAGCAAAGAAACGCTTCGCGAAGGCCTCTACCTTAGGAAGTCAGGATAAGCCAGCTGAAGAAATGGACCCTTCCATGCTTACTACTTTCTTGGAGACCTGTATGAAGCTACTGCGCGATAGCAAGGCTATGAAAGGACTGCAGGAGCTAATCAATAAGTGAGATGGAAAATAAAATGCTACTGACGTACCATGCGTAGTCAGGAAGATTAGTAGGCATAAGGTAAGAACAAGGCGTGAGATGAGGCTCACTGCACAGATAGGAGAATATGAGATGGATCAAGTTATTATAGATCTGGGGTCGGACGAGAATTTCTTTCCTAAAAAGATATGGGAGAGGATGGGGGGACCTATGCTGCAATGGTCTTCGATTCAGTTAAGAATGGAAAATCAGAAAAAAAATCATCCCCATGGGAAGATTGCAGGGAGTGACAGTTGATATTGCGGGCATGAGCGCATTGGCTGATTTTGAAGTGATATAGATTGTGGATGACAGAAATTCCTACCCTGCGCTCCTTGGGATCGATTGGGCTACTCACATGAATGGGGTAATCAATTTGAAGAAGCGGAAGATGATATTTGAGAAGAAATCTCTCCACGTAGTAATGCCCCTAGACCCTGCAGAAGGACCACACTATACTAAACCAGTCTGTGATTATGAAAGCGATGACGATTTGGACCAGATTTATAATATAACAGCGTGAGATCAAGATTGGGTGAATCTGACAGCAAATGGACACATTTACAGGGAGGGCAAAATTTCCTACACATCAGATTCAGATGAGGAGTTGGAGCACTGGCAGAACCGATTGCATGAAGTATCTACGTTGCAATGTAATCTGATGACCAAGTCGTTGCGTTGTGTATCATCAGAGGTAAGGAGTATGCCCTAGTATGATGGTTTAACTGATGTTGATAAATGTTTGGATGAATTCAAAAGGGAAGTGCTAGAGAAGCATCACTTCCAGATCTTGGATTGGGCGCTGCGCGCTACACCTGCGAGATGGTGGGGTACGTACAAAGACAGTTTTGATGATTAGTGCGTGTACAGAAAGATGATGTGATTACGGTTTGGTCACCCACAAGTACGATTAATAGAGAAATATGATGGAAGAAATGACTCACATGATCACTTGGCCAAATGGACTGAGGTTTATGGAGCGGAGCCTCGACCTGAATGGGTGCATATGTTTTTTCATACTTTGGATGTAATATTGATGAACTGGTACTTGGAAACAGAGCTCCACCATGGCACTGAAGAATGAGATGTTTTGCGACAGGGATTCTTGATGACGTTTAGCTTTGAGGATGGGTTTGAAAGTATTAATGAAGCATTGCAGGAAGTTAAGGCAGCAATCTTCAGAGTACCGCAAGATCCCTTGGACTTAATTCAACCGGATTGGGCCACCCAGCTGAGCCACGCACTGGAGTGCTACAATGTGACTATTGAAGAAGAGGATGAGGACCCGAGGAAAATTAACATCCCAGAGAGTGAAGGTCACCGCGAAGTTGAAGGACCGCAAATTGAAAATCCAGATATCACTGCACCGCTAAAAATAAGACAAGTGAACATTGGGACAGAGACGAAGCTGAAGTTTGCAAAGATTGGGGACTACTGGGATGATGCAAAAATAGATAAGGTTGCTGAATTGCTCCACGAATACCAGGACCTGTTCCCTACAAAGTTCTCAGACCTAAATGGGATAATATGGGACCTAGGGGTTATGAAAATTATGTTGAAACCGGACACAAAGCCAATCAAGCAGAGGCCTTATCACCTCAATATGAAGTATAAATAAAGGGTCCGCTTAGAGTTGCATAAAATGCTTGTGGCGCGTATTATTGAACCAGTACAAGAGTCTGATTGGGTGAGCCCAATAGTAGTTCGGAAAATAAGTAGAAGGATGAAATAAGGATATGCGTATATCTCATGAAGTTGAATGACGCCTACGTACATGATCCCTTTCCAACTTCATTCACTAAAAAAATGTTGGATAATGTAGGAGGACAGGAAGCATATTCGTTCACGGATGGGTTCTCGAGCACCATCAGATCAATATCGCATCAGAGGATAGAAGTAAGACGGCCTTCGCCACAAAGTGGGGGTGCTTCCAGTATACCATAATGCCTTTTGGGTTGAAGAACGTACTGGTGATCTTTTCGCACGTGATCATCACGGAATTTAAAGACTTCATTCACAAGTTTCTTGAAGTATATTTTGATGATTGGACAGTATTTGGGTTGGTGAAGAGCCATGTAGCTAGTTTACTCTTGATGTTGGATACATGCCGGAGGTATCAGATCACGCTCAATTTGAAGAAATGTTTGTTCTAGGTTCCCTTTGGAATCTTGTTGGGCCATGTGGTGTGCATACAAGGACTAATGGTCGACCCAATTAAGATAGAAGTTATAATTAATTTAGAAGCACCAAGTGTGAAACAGTTGGGAACAATGCAAGGGCATACAAGATACTATAGAAAGTTCATTAAGATCTATGCCTAAATTGTTGTGCCAATGGAGAAGTTTCTAAAGAAGGATGCTACATTTTACTGGAATGAACAATGTCAGCAAAGCTTAGATGTGTTAAAAAAAAATATGGTCACCACATCGATCCTAGTCTTCCCAGATTGGAAGGAGTTCAATGTGCATGTGGATGTGTCATGTATTGCGCTTGGGGCAGTGCTAACAGAGGCCGGTGAGGGAGAATTGGATCACCCTATAGCGTTTGCGAGTAGGAAGTTATCTAAAGCTGATAAGAATTATTCAATGATAGAGCGTGAAGTTTTGGCTATAGTGTACACGCTCCAGAAGTTCAGACACTACTTACTAGGTGGACACTTTAAGATGTATAGAGACCATTCTGAATTGAAGTACTTGGTGAACAAGCTTGTGTTGGGGGGGAAGATATGCAGATGCTTGTTGCTATTTCAGGAATATGATTTTGAATTTATTGTGAAGCCAAGAAGATTGAATGCCGGATCCAATCATCTATTGCACATTGAAATAGGATAGGAGCCTACTGATTTGGAGGAACGACTGCCTAATGTGCAGCTCTTTGTAGTGTGTGTCGCAGACAATCAATTTGCAAATACCATACACTTCCCAGCGACGGGGACGGATCCAGATGGGTATACCAGTAAGCAAAAGAAGGAGTTGGTGGTGAGCACGGCATATTTTTCTGACATTGCAGGGAACTTATATAAAATGGGGTTGGATGAAATACTGCGACATTATGTGCCTGAGTTTGAACGAAGAAGAATCCTCACTAAGGCTTATGGAGGAGCTACGGGAGGACATTACATAGGAAAAGCAACAGCGCATAAGATTTTATGCGCGAGGTTATGGTGGCCGACGCTGCATAAGGAATCCAAGGGTTATTGTAAGGCATGTGATGCATTTCAGAGGATGGGCAGGCCATCACGAAGGGATGAGTTGCCTTTGAATCCACAACTGTCATTACAGCCATTTGAGAAGTGGACGATTAATTTTGTGGGACAAATTCAGCCTCCCGGAAAGAAGACAAGTGCGTGGTACATCATCATTGCGACGGAGTATTTAACTAGATGGGTGGAGGCACAGCCTGTGAAGGACTGTACCAGGGCAATAGCGGAAAAGTTCATCTTTGAGTATGTACTGACTAGGTTATGTTTCCCTAAGATTTTGATAACCGATCGCGGTACACATTTCCTTAATGAAACGATTAGCGCATTGTTAGAGGAATTCCAATTTTATCACCAAAAGAGCACATTCTATCACTCGCGGGCTAATGGGACAGTTGAAGCATTCAATAAGATATTAGAGAACACGCTCACAAAGGCTTTCAATGCACAAAGAAATGACTGGGATGTGCGCGTACCCGTTGTGTTATGGGCTTACAGGATGACTTGCAAAAAGCTGACTGGACAAACGCCTTTCAGACTGGTTTATGGTGTAGAAGTTGTGATGCCGATGGAGTACATTGTACCTAGTCCGCGCATAGCAGAATTTAGAGGAATGGCCGATCGTGAAGCCCTGGAAGAGAGGCTTGCATAGTTGAAAAAGATGGAAGAGGATAGATTTTTGACTAGATTCCATTAGCAAGTTCAAAAGGAGCACGAAAAGGCATGGCACGATCGGCACATCAAACTGCGCACCTTCAAGGTAAATGATTTAGTGTCACTATATGACAGCAAGTTCAATAAATTTCCAGGAAAATTTTGGATGCATTGGCTAGGGCACTATGTCATTAAGGAGATTACTGATGGTGGAGCAGTTCAGCTAGTGAAGTTGAATGGAGAGCCATTTCTAGGGAAGGTGAATGGCATTTGATTAAAGCCATGCACCGGGGATCCAGCCAGATGTCTATATGGTGGAGGCATAGTCATAGTGCTCCAGGAAGGTGAAAGGAGGCATGGGACTATAAACTACACTGCTCGAGTTCTAGCACTGCATAATTGGGGGACTGCGTGGAAGGGAGGAATGTCACAATATTGGAAGAAGCATGAAGGGAACTGATCTATAGGACGAGAAACCATGCAGGGCAGCCAAAAAGTGACTGTTATGGTCACTGTTCATGATTTGACAGTGGAAAATGACTAAGTGGAGTGGGGCAGCGGCATTTAAGTTGAAATTTAAGAGCGACACCTTTGAAAATCTATCGCCAATCTAGCATTTATGAGTAGATTTTGGGGGGAACAGTTGGATTCAAATTAAAATTTTCCTATAAATCACAGATGATCGCCCAACGAAAAGCACTTTGCATTCTTAGAATTGAGGTGTTGAGCTATCAGGTGTGCATGAACCTTGAGAATTTCGAGGCTTTGGTGGCTAGTTCAGTATTTGACAAGTTTCCTAAAGCAGCCCAAGAGCTTCTAACTAGACTCATGTCAATGCCCGTGGAAATCGCAAGTGTTGGAGGATCAATGGCATTTGAGGGAGCTACCCCAAAGGTTTTGAGTGTGGAAATGCCCGCAAAAGTGTCGAAGTCACCAAGGTTACCCAGGACGAGGCCTATGCCAACCAGAGAGGGTTCTAAGACAAAGAAGGACAAGTAGAAAGCAACGCAGCTGGTGCATGAGTTACCCAGCAAACACCAAAAGAAATAAAAGCCCACCTCGCAGGAGAAGGGCAAGGTCGTAGACCTAGAACTCGATGAGCACATAGAATAAATTCATATGGGCACAAAAGAAATTGACGTTGAGGGCGTAGACCCTATCTCAAAGTTATCAGAATACTTTCCTCCACACCGAGGCAAGGTGAAGGTCCTGAAGGACCTAGATGAGGGAAAAATTTTACTCAACACATTGTTGCTACCAGAATAGATCACGTTTGAAGGACCGTGCCTCGTGCACATTCCCCACTTAAAACTTGAGGATTGGGACCTGGTGAATACTGAGCAGTTCCCCCACTTGGCAACTGATACATTTATGCACCGAATCTTCTATAAATACTCTGGTGTGACTGCGCTGGAGCCGAGACGGTGAATAAAAGGGGTGGACAAGGCCGGTCTGTTGAACCTGCTATGGGTGCCGCATTACAACAGCACGCCAATAACTTTGATAGTGATCAAACAGATGTTATGCTTGGTGCATGATGGGTGCCTATGGTTGGGAGAACCGATACCAATCACCGACATGTTGATCCATAGGATCACACTGCTACCACACTCATGGCTGAATCCAGCCAAAGCATTTGGCAGAAAGACAGGTGAGCGAGACCTCACCAAAAGAATGAAGGATAAGTTCAAGCTTGCCAAGAATTCGCGTGGCTACTCAATTTCCAGCATAACTGACCCCACGGCTAAGGTAGCCACCTAGATCCTGGCTGGGAAAATAATGAGGAAGTGTCGCGCAGATGAAGTACCGACATTGGTTGTGCCATTAGTGGCCCAGTGCATGAAGGATGTACAATTCAATTGGGTGTGCTACCTCTGCAGCGAGTTCCTCACGAACTGCAGAGAAGCACAAGACCAGAGTAAGATGTTGCATTATGCATGGATTCTATTTTCAATTGTACTAGTCGCGTGGGAATTACTGGAGGATAGTTAGTTTCCTTCGACCGCATCAGATCTTCCAGAGCAGCGAAGTTTGCTTCGCTTTGGGCCACAAAGGACCCTGAAAGGGTTAAGGACAGTAATATATTTTGCGTACTAATGGAATCGAGCATCCACACTGTGATAAACCGCAAGTTGCGGTTATCACCAACTGTCTTTCAGCAGTTGGAAAAATATGTGGAGTTCAAGGCGGACTTCCACTGTGTCTCCATGCAGGCGCGAAAGGACCCCAAACATAAATGGTATTCTCTTCCATACCTGACGACAGATGATGAAATCACAATGATCCTCGATCGATGGCCATCAGAGTGGTGCACAGCCTCAAATTTATCCGCAAGATCTAGCAAGTACAAAGGAAAGCAGAAGAAGGAAGAGGCCCAGTTGAAGATGCAGCAGCTAGTCGACAGGAGGAAAAAGGAGGCTAAGGAAAAATCTAGATTAGAATGTGCTACTAATGAGAAGGCGGAAGAGAAGAAAGATGAGGAAGAGCACGACTTTGATAGGAGTTAGAAGTCTCCTTCGCCACAGATGGAGGATGAAGAGTAGCAATTAGGACAGGGTGGTGCAGACCCATAGACTACTCCATTCCGAGTTAAGTTCGCTAGGGAGCAGGAAAAAGAAGGGCCACGGAAGAAGTCCAAGGTCAGTAAATCATCGCTCGACCCAGTCACTTTGACAGAAGGTGATCTGAATGACTTCGAGGATATAGTGAGGTATGCGACCGCAAAACTGCTACAACAATTTGAGCAGCAGCAGAAATAAGTCGTGGTCGCCATTCAGACGGGCTTGTGCAAGCTATAGATCTAGGCTACTCAAACCAGTATAGGGCAAGGCAGCACAACGTCGACTAGTTTACTGCTAGGAACCTCAAAAGTAGAGGCATTGGTTTTGTCTTTGGACCCCTGGGCCATCGTGTTGTTGGATGGAGCATTGACTACAGAATCAGAAGCTGACAAGGCCACCATCAGCACCCTCAAGAACATTGGGTTGAACTTGGCCACACTTCCCAGTGAAGCCCTTCACACCCTGCAAGATGGTGTGATCGCGGAACTTCGGGCCCGAGAATAGCGCGCGTTGAATGTGATCAGTGAACAGAAAGGGAACAACGCCCAGATGTTTGTGGAGAAGACTTCCACAATTGATATCCTTGATAAGATTAGGGATAACAACAAGTGCACCACAGCCATGGTAGTTGAAGTATGTAGAACCATTCCTGAGCTGCATATCTCGGAAGATGCGTTGGTCGACGCTAGGATTCGGAAGCTCGCTGCAAGTGTGCACGATGCCAGGACAGAGTTGACTAAGGTTATTTTTAAGTTGAACCTTAAGATCACAGAGCTTGAGTTGAGGGACCATCCTTCAACTCCACCAGAGGTTAAAGAGCATCATGAGGCAGCTATTAAAGATGCAGTTGCAACAATGGATGTTGCAGTGAAGGATTGTAGTATGCTCTTCGAGCAGTCGCTCGAAGTAGTTAGCAATCTGCAGGAAGATCCCAACCTGCAGAGATTAGAGACCGAGGCGAGGGAATTGCAGCAGAGGTATGATGAGTTCAAATCAATGAAGTGCACAGTCACCCTTACAAAGGTTGGCAAAGCTGCAAGAAGCAAAGGCACTAAAAGAACAAGTGGACACAGCACAGCGCAGGGAGGCCGTACTAAAGGCAAGATTGGGGCCTTGGCTAGATGAAGCATGTGCTCATGATAAGAATTGAAGGAAATATGGTGAACCTACAAACAACACAGCAGAAAATCAAGGTGGATAGCATAGGACCAGCAACGGTGCAGCTGGTGGAACAGGTTAAACAGGCGACGATGCAGTGTGTTGCCGAAGTTGCAGTGGTACAAGTAGAGCTGGGAGGTCTTCGCAACAAGATCTCCACGCCACAAGAGTGACTCAGGGGCAAGTCACCATATTTTTGTTGGGGGCCTGTTGGGAACAGGTACCCTAAGGTCATTTTTGGTGTTAAAATCCCAAGTTTTGGGGTAGAAAGCCCCAGTTTTACATAAGAAATGTCACATTTTGTGGCCGCAGAGCGCAAATATGTAAAGAATTGATAAGGGTTTCTACCCTTAGTTTATGTAACTTGTGTCGGCTTCAAGAGATCCACCCATGGTCTGCGGACCATGGTATTGTATAAAAACGGAAGTCTTAGAAGAGTCTAAGGCATTTTTTTGGAAAGTTCAGTTGAGTCTTGTTATGTTTATGTAATGGGTTTGTGATAGCTAAGAGAGAATATTCTTAGCATAGAAAGGATGCTCTGCAGCTGTGTGCGCAGAGGACTAGGGTAGAATTCCGTAGCTGAGTGCGTGGACCCAAAAGGACGCTCTGCAGCTGTGTGTGCAGAGGACTAGGGTATAATTCTGTAGCTGAGTGCGTGGACCCCTGCAGCTATGTGCGCAGGGTAGTTGAAGTCTGTAAAGAGGATCTAAACATCAATCAAGATAGTTATTCTGGAATTATCTGTGTATAATCTCTTTTACTTTTGCATATGATTATGTTATAAAGAATATTGGGTTTATGTTTTAATGATGTATTGATGCGTGAATCCACGTGTTTTGCTTGTTATATGAATGCAAGTAAGAATAGTTGTTTACGCAAAGATCATCTTAATGCATGTGAAGTTATTCAATACTTAAGCTAATATGGGTAAAAACAAAAGTAAAGAGTAATTACAAAGGCGTGTAAGTGCCTGATCCGCCTATCTAGGATATGGGAAGGATGATCGTAGACCTTCTCGGAGGTCTGAAGGACGAATAAGAGGAGTATATCAATAAGACCTAAAAGGTTTATCGACCTACGTGAAGGAAGGTTTGGGGTATAAAATGACATCACTACCATCTTTGGGTGCGGAAACTTGGTTCTTGCATCCTCCCATACTGCTTCAGGTGAGACTTCAGTCTCCACTCTACGGTTTGATGCCGAAAGTGCCAATAGTGTATGGATTTTCTTAGCTAATTAATGTTTAACCTGGGTCACAGCCCATCAACCAACACCCATGGAGACTCCTCTAGCTCGTTACTGGAGGAAGGAGGATGCTACTTCAGGAGAAGTAGTGGAAGCTATTGTTTACACGCAGCTTGTGGGTTCACTTATGTATTTGGCGAACACACGACGAGATATGTGTTATGCAGCTAACCAGCTTAGTCAAGTGATGGTTAGGCCTACCAAGTTGTATTGGAAGGTGAAAAAGCATGCATTGAGATACCTCAGAGGCACTACTCAATTTGGGTTGTGGTATAGATGGACAGAGGGAGTGAAGCTTCAAGGCTTCACCGATGCAGATTGGGTGGGGAGTCCATCTGACAGGAAGAGCACATTAGGAGGGATCTTTAGTATTGGGTCAGTTGCAATTTCTTGGTACAGTAGGAAATAGAGATCGATTGCACTCAGTTCAGTAGAGGCAGAGTATATGGCTGCAATTCAAGCAGCGTGTGAGGCTATCTGGATGAGGAAGATCCTGGTTGGTTTGTTTAGTCAACAGATGGAACCAACGTGATTTATTGTGATAATCAGAGTTGTATCAAACACTCTGAAAATCTAGTTTTTCATGATCGGTCCAAGCATATAGATATATGGTATCATCATCTCAGAGATTGTGTATTGAGGCAAATCTTGTTGTTAGATTTCATTCCCACGGAGGATGAAGATGCTGACATCTTGGCAAAGTCATTGCTAAGATGTAAATTTGAGTTTCACAGAGACAGGATCGGGGTAGTGGATAATCCCTTTCTTGTTGAGAGGGAGTGTTGAGAAATGGCAATAATAAATTCCAATTTAATTTGTCCTTGAATTAAAGTGTGAATTAAAATAGAATTATTTTCTCATATCAATTTGGAAATAATGAATTAAGTTTAATTAACTTAATTAATTTATGAAATTCGAATTGGGAGTCTTTTAGAACACATGTATATGTTCGCCATAACTTATAGGAGTTAAGGATGAGCTATGAATAAGTTGTAATTACTTAACTCAGTTTATTGAGTCAAGTCCAGTTAAATTAGTTCCAATCAATTTCAGGAACTAATAGTGAGTAAACAGTCAGTTGGGACACTAGTGACCTAATTAGTGTTACTCTAGTTAACTCAATATTCCACCATCAAAAACTCATGTATGTCGATTACGAGAAAGACCCAGTTGAGACTAGAGTGCAGGGACAGTGTACTATTTGCTTTAGATTTTTCTGAGTTGCACTAATAGTGCATGCATTCAGGAATTGATCCTTGAGGGATTGCATTATTTTTAAAGGCTTTATTTCCCTTTAAATACAAGTTATTCTCCATAGGAATTACACATTGGAATAGAGACTTGGAGAGCTTGTGAAGAGGCTAAGCTTTGGCCTTGAGCTTGCTTATGAGTTGGAGATTGAATTTGATGAGTGATGGGATTGTTCTAGACAGAACAAGCATTGTAATTTCATCTTGATTTTCTGAATTAATACAAAACAAATAGTGGGGTTTTGAGTTGTGGCTTTCCCCAGATATTTATAGTGTTATGTGCCTTTGATTCTCTTCCTCTATTGATTATTGTTTGTTGATGTTTACGGGCTTCCGCTGTAAAGAGTAGAAGTAGATTCTTGTCTCTTGTTTTAGTAGATTACATGAGCATGTGAATCTACAGGATTTTCTACACCTCCAATAGGTAGGAGTCTGTGCCAGGTCAAGATTTAAGAATATTTTCTTAATAATAATTATTAGACAAAGGCAAAAAATAGCATTGGTTTTCTCCCAATTGGGTTTCCACCTAAAAATGTGTTGATGTGTTAATTATGTGTTTCTCATGGTTTACTGGATATGCTCAGATCTATAACAGATTATGTCGCTAATGAAAATATGGATTACATAAATTTGAAAATGGAAGTATAAACTAAGTATAATTTGATTGGGCGTGAAATATTGATTCACGCCCCTTTCACCCCCAAGTATTTCTAACAATTAGTATCATAGCAGGTCTCTCTAATAAATATTAACCGCTTGAGAGTATATCAGGGACCATGGGAAGGAAGCACAAGAAAAATGCAGCTCAAAGAAATAAGTTAGTTCAAGAAAATTTTGATAGTGATAGTGATGTATCACATGTAGTAGCAGTATCCTCAATTATCGATCAAGGACAATCATTAGTAGAACAAGTCAAGTAAAAAATTATGGATAATAAATAATTAGAGAAAATCATGCACTATGGAACTACAAAGGACATATGGGATAAATTGCAAGACATCCACGAATGAGAAGGAAAAATAGTAAAGGAAGAAGATTGTTCATCAAGTAAACCAATAGGTAATCCTACTCTTCAAACATTCAATGAATCTGAAAAGGAAACTTGTATCCTATTAAAAGATGAGTATGGCCATGAAATAGCCTTAACCATATTAGATGGAGCTACTGATTCATAAAAAGAGAGGTTATAGGAAGTATTTAAACTTAGAAGAAATTTTGTTTATGATTTGAAAACGATTGGCAGCCTTGGGACTAAGTTGCATGAATATAAAAACAAGAACCATGATGAATATGTAACCACTACAGTAGTGATAGAAAAACTTAATGAAAAGAAACAATATTGTGAAGGACTTGAAGCGGAGATCATCTCTCTCAAATCTGATCTGGAAAATTCAAACAAATGAAATGAGGAGATACTTCAATTATTTGAAGAACAAAAAAATGGGCCTAAAGAATAAATAGTATTAAGTTAAGAACACAATTGGAAGAGAAAAAAAGAGAAAAGGAAGATGATGTTAGCATATTAATGTTAAATTAGCATAAAAGTATAAACATTTGAGATTTCAAGATAGTACCAAGATATTGGATAATCTTCTTAACATTCAATGGTCTCTCTCCATCAAATCAGACCTTGGTTTTCATGAAACCGTGAAGGGAGAATCTAACTCACAAGATTATGTAGCCAAATTTGAGGACAACAATTCTGAAAACCCTGGTAGAGAATTAAGAAGTCAACTAAACCATCAATCAAGAAAAATGAATTTTCAAAGGAAATGATTTGTTGAAAATAAGTATGAAAAAAATAGAAATAACTATCCAATATCTCCTTTGATCAATGATATTGAATGTTTTTCCTACCACAACTTTGGACACTTTGTAGCCAATTGCACAAGCAGATTGATTAGACCTCAAGTAAACAGTCTCTCCACAAGAAGATCATTGGCTCCTAGGTATTCAAGTTTCTTTAAATGGTATTATTTTACATGCAATTCATTTTGTCATAAATCTATTGATTGTAGTTCATATAGAAATGAAATAAATACGAAGCATAAATATTATGCTTCTTTGTCCCCCTTCTTTGGTCACATAACGTGTTATACATGTAATAAATTCAGACAGCTACCAAAAGAATGTGGGACCAAGTCAATGAATTCATTTAGACATTTCATACAACAAGTAGAACCTATCCAAAACAAGCAACCAAAAAATAATATTTTTATCAAAAGACATGAAGAAGATGGACCCATAAACATTTCTCTTATTAAGAAAGAGAAAGAGCATCAAGTGAAGTGTGGCCTTTCTTTGTGCGAATTAGAAGAAGAAGATCAGTGGTACATAAGTAGTGGATTCTCTCATCATATGTCTAGAAATAAGAGCATATTTATCTCTCTCAAGAAATCAAAATGTGGTAAATTTATTGTTGGAAACAGTCCACCGGCAAAGGTACTAGGAAAAAGTAGAGTGGTCTTGATGTTAAAAATATAGAAGAAACTAATGTATTCTTTGTTGATGGGCTAAAGCGTAATATTCTTAGTGTAGGTCAAATGATTGATAAAATCAATGTAGTTATATTTACCTCAATAGGATGAAAAATTATAGAAGAATAAATTGGAAAGGTAATTAAGAAAGGAATTGGAAATGTGGATAAATTCTATGTACTAAAGAAAAATTTGAGCAAAAATAAGAGGTCAATCTCTTCCTCTTCAGATCCATTGTAAGGGAAGATAGTCCCCACTGCATTCCATTATACCTTATGCATATTTCTTGAAGGACTGCAAAAATGCATGTGTAGAAAACAATAGCTTGATGACAAGCAGGTAGACAGGATCAGTTTGTTGAAAAGAGGTGCATGATCTCAAGGGGAGATATTCATGTGGGCTATTTCACTAGTTAAACTTCGATGATTAAGTCATGTGTTTCTAAATTATATCTATTATTTTTACTATTGTTGCATCTGGTAAAGCTATTGTGATCAGGAGTGGTGATTGGTGCAGGTTCAAGGGGGGCATCTCATATGCTTCCAATAGTTCATTGTTGGAATTATGGTTCCTTTATTAGAAGAAAAAGGAACATAAGATTTACTTATCTAGCATTGGTTTATTGCAGACTTTTGATGATACCTATATGGTGTTTGGGATTTCATGACAATGCGTTGATCTATGATGAGTTCATGGTGTCTCATTCATATTTTTTGTTGTTATTGTATAGATCAGTATTCTTACATTTCTTCTTTGATGAATTGTGTATTGTTGGATGGCATCTTTAATTGATAAGGAAGATATATATGTTGTTATCACTATGTCATGATGTTTACATAAAGTTATTTATTGATGTTGGTTGATATTCAATATGTTGTTGATCAATCGTATCCTACTTAATGGCTTGTGATGTTGAAGTTCTTCTTTTACTACACATATGTTGTTGATGAGAATCTTGTTCATGTGTTATTGTTGATGGATGTCATGAATTTGTTACAAATCATTATGTTGATCATGCATAAATGAGAGCACATTTATGTGCATTTGAACAGCCATGTATCATCATTATCCCATTTTTTCATCCATTGGTCATGAAGAGACCCATGTTGTAAGCATTATCAAATTCATCCATGTATGGGGCATTGGATGTCAAATTCATGTATATTATAATATATCCCTATTTCTTAAGGTTATTGATGTAAACTTGGGTTCATAAAGTCATGTTGACGGTGCTAGACCCGCCAACATTCAAGGGATCACCCTGGTATGAAGTCCCAACTAAACCGCACACTATTTGGTGTGGGAGTCCCATCCGGTATGATGGCCTGGTTACCATTGTCTTAAGGATTTTCCTCAACTCTTGCTTGTCAGCACAGGAGATTGGTTCGCTTTGTCTTCAAGAAGTGAGGTTTGCATGCTCGGTGAGTGTAAGTGTACTTGTGTTAATGGTTCTTTCACTGTGAGGGGAAAAGGTGAAGGTGAGTTCTAGGTTGAAAGGGATCAGTCACAACTCGGCTAGGAACGCACAACACAAAGGACATACACAGCTTCCGACGGAGCAGTCCACTCGGATGCTCTAGTCACAACATACAAGGTAAGATAACATGTACAACATTCACGGACCATTCTGAGATAAGTGAAATAGTTGTTACAGCAAGGTTCATGTAAAAGGTTTGTATGATGTCCGGCAGAGCAGTTGACACGGACGAGACAACATTAACAGCATATACAACACATTTCCATTAACAAATTATGCATTAAAACAAGTGAATCAGTTCATATGTAGAACACATGGTTAAAGAAACATGCATTACAAGTTTTAAAGATCAGTATTACAACAAATACAATACATGTGTGAAAACTTGTTGGCCTGTTGACAGGGTTCTAAATTAAGTGAAAGTTCCAACACACATCATTACACCATACATCACTAACCCCGTCAGCAGGGCGTTGGAGCCACTATTTACTCCTCAAATAAAACATTACAGACCATATGCTTCTGGTATGTACACAATAATTACGTTGATGCATTGGTGGACTCGAATGTCATGGGATAGTCGGATGATCACATCTCATAGTTCACCAATGGCTAGTACTGATGTTCTATCAAGTTGGATGATTCTCGTGGATGTTTCACTCCATTGTGCATTGAATTTCTTAGCAATGGAGAGCGACATGGCATTGGTTGCTGCACCAGAATCAACCAAATAGTTGTGGACATTGTAGTTGAAAACTTCGAATGAAAGCAAGAATGAGGGGAAATCTGAGTTTGCTTCTTCCATCCAGAGTTTATTTAGCACAATGGATAGTGATTTGGGAGGTGTGCATGCTCCCTTCATGGTAGAGGTCGCGCTGCCTATTTCCATTTGTCCCAATGCACGCAAGAGGATATCTCGTTGGCTCTGGACTTTGGCTAACTCGAACAAACTGATGTTTTCTCAATTTTTGTTCATGTCATCAACTATGTAGTAATCCAGAGGTGGTAGACTCACCGAGGTGTCTAGGGTGGAACAGATGCTCGTGTTGTCTGGCAGATTGTTCTGCAACTTGCTGCTCACGGATGTGTTCTTATCCATTGTTGTCTTCCCAGACTTTCTTTGTGTTTGTTGCTTTGAGGCAGCTAGTGGATCGGTCTTCTTGATTAGCTATCTCTATTTCTCTTACATCTCCTCAAGTGTTGGGGGAGCCCCTTTACTCCTAAGATTGTATCGACCATTTTTCTTTTGGGGCTGCTTCTCGATTTTCGTCTTCGAGACTACTTGCAAGCACTGATATGCGTTCACCACATGCCCAGAACTTGGTGCTTCATCAGGTGCAACCTCTTCATTATCATCAAAGTCTTATGGTTTCTCGTGTATGCCACCATCCGCATCAAGTTTATGAGTACAGACAGTGGTAATAGCTCGCTTCCAATCTGAACAAGAGTTCTTGGTATGAAATTCTTCATGGAATGAACAATACTTAGGATCAACGCATTGATCGAGTTAGAACATAGGCTTCTGTGCAGATTTAGAAACGAACCGACCATTGCTTGATGAGTCGGTTGATGAAATGCTTGCATGTCTCTGTCTGGGCGGATGACTGTTCATGAATGTGCTTGTCTTCCGTTGCTTGAGTTCGTACATTTCAGTGGTCAAGTTCTTGACAAGGCGAATGAGGGTCTCAATGTTAGTTGCCTCCTTGTCTCTGCCTTTGCTCACCGTTGCCTAGGGCTTTCTGCTTGCATCCTTGGAGTCTTTCGTTGATTCGTCATCCTTGATGACTCCAATGGCGCGCAAGTCTTTCTCAATAGCAATAGCCTCTTCGCAGCTTTCTAACAGTGTTGGCTTCACAACTCGCTTGACGAACTGCGCAATGGTGGTTAGCAGTGCAGATTTGTAATAGTCAACTGTGATGGAGTCATGAGGTTTGGTGTCTGCTGCAAACTTGTTCAAGATACGCGTAAACCTCTTATTGAAATATTTTACTTTCTCTTTTCCCTCCATCTTGAGGCTTCCCAATTCTTTGAGTAGCATGGTTGAAGTCTTGTCATTAGCAAACTTTTCAAGTAACATATGTTTGAAAGAACCCCAATTTGTATAGAGTTGGGTGGAAGGCTATGATACTAAGAAGTTTTCCAGACGTCCAAGGTACATGGAAACAATCTACATGCTACGTCGTCATAATGTACCTCAAGGGTTTGCAGTTGTAGGTAGAATTTGTCTAAGTGGTCTTCTGCCTTCACCGCATTGTCAAGGTTAAACTCGATGTTCATTCTCTCCGCTCACTTCGGCATCTTGTGCAAAACATCTGGGAGAGCCAATGGTCCCTAAGTCATCTATTCAAGATTTGGGTTAGCCATCTCTTCGTCCTCTTCATCCTCTTCGTCTACTTCCTCTCCTTTGGAATCTGATGGTTCTGGATCTGAGTCTGTCAGTTCATCTCCGCCTCCACTTCCTCCACTGCCTTCCCCTCCGCCTCCATTACTGGAGTTTGATCCCAAGACTACAAGAGTGCCTTGTCTATCTTCAAAGAAGAATGGAGGCTCCTCTCCATATTCAATAGCTTCTTCCAAACCTTCAAGAGTAGCAAGGATGGCTTCTTCCATTGATGATAAAACCACTCCTGTGGGAGTGGCCTTTGGCTTCTTAGATGTGTGTAGAAGGTACTGTATGCCTAGGATCAGTCCGACTGCTTTCGCAAACTGGCAAGTGATGGGATGGAAGGAGTGAAGGTGTTGATATGAAATCTCATGTTCAATTCTGCGAGGTGAGGAGTAACCACTTGTTGAGTCGTGAGAGAGGGAGTGCAAGTTACTGCCTTGACCAGATGATTGATGAGTGAATGTGAGGAGAATTTCAACCATGTACAACTTGGTTGCCCTCCTTCTAGCACCAGAAATGTTGACGGTGTTGGACTGCCAACATTCAAGGGATCACCCTAGAATGAATTCCCAACTAGACCTAACACCATTTGGTGTGGGAGTCCATCTGGTATGATGGCCTGATTTCCATTGTCTTAAGGATTTTCCTCAACCCTTGCTTGTCAGCACAGGCGAGTGATTCACTTTGTCTTCGAGAAGTGAGGTTCGTGTGCCTAGTGAGTGTAAGTGTACTTGTGTCAATGGTCCTCTCATTGTGAGGGGAAAAGGTGAAGGTGAGTTCCAGATTGAAAGGAATCAGTCCTAACTCGGCTACGATCACACAATAACAAGGACATACACAGCTTCTGGCGGAGCAATCCACTCGAATGCGGAAATCACAACATACAAGGTAAGATAACACGTACAGCACTCACAGATTAGTGCGAGATGGGTGAAATGGTTATTACAACAAGGTTCATGTAAAAGGTTTGTTTGATGTCTGGTAGAGGAATCAACACCGATGGGATAGCATTAACAACATATACAACACATTTCCATTAATAGATTATGCATTACAACAAATGAATTAGTTCAGATGTAGAACATATGGTTAAAGAAACATGCATTACAAGTGTTAAAGAACAGTCTTACAACAAATACAATACATGTGTGAAAACGTGTTGGCTTGTTGACAGGCTTCTGAATTAAGTGAAAATTCCAAGACACATCATTACACCATACATCACTAACCCCGACAGCAGGGCGTTGGAGCCACTACTTACTTCTCAAAGAAAAGATTACATACCCCCCTCATTTGGAGCTGAGGTGAAAATTCCATTCATGTACAAATGAGGGGGGTATTTATAGCCAAGGGTGGAACTGACCCTTCTGGTTGTTCGACTACCCTCATGATTGTTCGACTTCCATGACTCTATATTCAACAAGTGGGTCTCTTGGAATTCCACGTTTCATCACATTGATTGACAACAAGCCCATAGTGGAGATTTGGGCAACATGACTCATGACTTGACTCGACATGACTTGAAAAGACAATGTTGGTACATTCGTCCTGCTGCTTGAGTGCATGTCGAGCTAGAGTGCTGCTAAGTGATGGATGTCTTCATGGTGTATCATAGCTTCACCTCCGCATGGTGAAGTGTGTGGAGTCTTCGATGGCCCTTCGTTCGCTTCATGAAGCTCTAGCATGTTATTCCTTTCTTTCATGTTGGAAGGCTTGACAGGCTCACTTGTTCACGAAGATGGATGTTTTTCGCGTTCGTCTGATTCGCATTCTTCATTCGTTCGTTCCTTTCACATGCTTCATTCATTCATTCTTTGGTGGACCTTTTCATCTGCATGTGCTCCCTTCATTCATCTCGTTCTTCGTCTTGACATTTTTGTGGGTGTACCTGTACGTGCATTCACTCATCACGAGACAAAATCAAATCCAAAACCTCTTAGTCTACCATGACACATGACCATTCGAATGCAGGTGACCGGGAGAGGCAGTAGGGTTGTGATGCGAGTGATGGCTCCGGGCAACTGCAGATGAAAACTACACAAGAGTCATTGAGGGATGGAGATAGATGATTTGAGTCAACAATGACTGACTACAAGGTCTAGCTCAGCTCGGAGGCAAAATTGTGCAAATTTTGGGAGGAATAGTTTGGGCTGCTGGAAGGCAAGGCAGGCATGCTTTGCACATTTTCTGAAACGAGGAATTAATAGGGGCTAGACAGCCAAATTTGTACAATTTTCCACAAGAGCAGGCCAAGCTGCATAAGGGGTCAGCAGGCAGGGATTATGCAATTTTTCTGGGGAACTTCCTGGGAAACTGGCAGCCAGATCTGTGCAATTCCCAGAGGGAACTGCCAATTGGTTACTGGGATCACTGCTAGCCAAATTTGTGCAATTCCTAGAGGGAACTTCTAGTTGGTCGTTGGGGTCACTGCCATCCAGACTTGTGCAATTTCTAGAGGGAACTGCTAGTTGGTTGTTGGGGTCACTAGCATCCAGGCTTACGCAATTCCTAAAGGGAATTGTCAATTGGCTGTTGGGGTCACTGGCAGCCAAACTTATGCAATTCCCAGAGGGAACTGCTAGTTGGTTGCTCAGTCATTGGAAGCAAAAACTATGCAATTCCTGGAGGGAACAGGCAGTCTGTTGCTAGGAGCTGCTAGCTGGGAAAATTGCATTAAGGCCGGGAGGTCGGCTTGCTGATCATCTCTGTGCAATTTCAGATTTGAGCTAACTGATGGGTAGCATGAGGCCTGCTCATGAGCACTGCGCAATTTCTAAGATGAACAGTTGGTCGACTGTCCGAGTGGACAAAATGAGTGTTGATTAAAATGCTTGTGGGCAACACAACTTGAAAGAACTAGCTTGGTGCTTCTTCTTTGTTCTAGTTAACAGTCGATCGAGTCGAAATCAGGGTGATGGTCTGGTTGTCAGTGAGGATTCTAGTCATCAGAAATTTAGCAAAAATGACAAAGTGTGTGAACAGTTGAAAGATGCATATGTGATCATATGAACACACACTCGCATGACTTGATGACGAAATGACCAAACCATCTGGATACACATGTTCAACATGACTGACCAATAGTGCAAGTCACAAGTGCGACACTCATGATTGATAGTTCATAATCGAGATGACGCTTGCGCAGCAGTGAATGTGACTCCACGTGTGAGTGCGACAGATGCTTTCATGGCGAACACATCAAACACATACGGAACAAAGACTTTGAGAATAACCAGAAAATGGTCACAAGCATGACTTAGACATCAACATGCAAGGACTTTAGTGTAATAAACAAGTAAGGAAAATGTAAAGACTCACACAAGCTCACGGAGTGAACCTGAGTGTGTGCAGTCATCAAGAGAAACCCTCCAAGGGAGGCTCTAAAATTGGTGCAGGCCAAAATTTTGGAGGGTGTTTGTAGCCGCTACAACACTTGGCGACACACTGGTAGAACTCTAGCTTCTCTGTTTTGGTTCATTGCTAACACAGGGCCTTGGTCTTTCAGGAAGTATTGAATCGTTGTGCATGTTACTTCAGTTCCCCCACTTACCCCGTGGACATACATGGTTCACCCTTTGCCAACTCAGTCAAGCAAAATCAAGAGTTCAGTGTAGGTATCAATGTTTCAAATCCGGAAGGGTAGTTTAGTTCGCGAGTTGAAGATTTTCAGAGTATAAGTTTTCATCTCTGGTGTTTCTCTGCTGTCAGAAGGCTTAGACAATACCCCGATGGAGTCACGCAAGAACACACACATTTCTCCACTGCCAACGAGCTTGGTTAGTACCTCGGTGGAGTTGCATGCTTCATATCTTTGCGCAAGAATCCTTTCTTTTCTTTCACCTTTGTATTTTTTTAAGAGAATTGTGCATAGGCACTTATTTATTTTGGGGCAGAAGAGGGATCCTGACTTATTGAGAGCAGAAGAGGTTGTTCCTTCAGAGAAACATGTAATACCTCTGACATAAGTTTTCTCGTTTAGATTTTCCCCTTCTCTGTTTCTACTAATTGGATTAGCTTCAACACACAGAGCAGAAGGCTGAGTACAGGCATGGGGCTTCCCAGTGTGGACACAGGTTCACGATTGGACCAAAGCTTCCCTTATGGATGGTTCGTATTTTCCGTTAGGATTTCATCGGCCTAATGTTGTAACCAAGCACAAAGAAAATGGATAAAAGACTAGCCAAGTGTTGTAGTGTCACAAGTCTCTTCACATTTCAGCCACATACTCTATTCAAAAGCAAGAACATAGTAGTAGGCAGCATTTATTTCTAGAAACAAAAATAGTAACATATCAAACAAACAAAATGGATGTGAACAAAAATAGTAATGAGAATAAAACAAAGAAAAATAAAAGATAATAAGCAAAACAAACCAAATGAAACAAGCAGCAGCAAGCAGACTATGTACAAGGCGTCAGGCATGGCCCGACCTACTGAACTAACATTTGAGGACTTGGCCGTTTAACAGGAATATTGTCAATCCTCCCATCGAGTGATTACAAATGATAGGTGTGTGTGCCAATTTTCTCGTGGACCAGTGCCAGTCCACCGGGCCCTGCTATCGGAACCTGGTGGCATTCCAGAAAACCTTCAAGTGAAGACAACACTACTTTCTCAAGTACAGTGTGCAACATGGGCTCGGATGATGGCATGGGGTAATTGTTTTTACTCCGGGAAGGTTTCAAGTTTCTAAAATCAATGCATAAGCGGATCTTCCCAGATTTCTTATGTGGAGGATTTAAATCAGAAAACCAAGTGTGATGACGAATTTTGCAAGTAATCCAAACACTTAAAATGTTAATCAATCTATTCAGTGAAAGGAGTACAAACAACATGCATGTGTTACTTGTTCTTTGTTGTAATGGATTGTCTTCTCCTTTACCTAGAGTCTCATGTTGGATTGTTCGCATGTAGTGGGTACTCAGGTTATCACCTACTCGTGTTGGCCCATCCTAGTACTGTTCGATCAAGCAGTGAACGATTGGTCATTGTCGCAGTGTGTAACTTGTACCAAGGTTAGCCATCTTCGGATCATGGTGGATCCCCAAGTTACTCTATTTGTTCATAGCGTTGATCTTTCATGTGTTCATCATGAGTTCTTCAGCATCATTGTTTGTGATTCTGAACTTCAAACAGCTCAAAATCGTACATAGTTCATTGTTTTGGATGACTGAGATGCACTCGGTTCTTGATTCATCATGCGTTCCTAATTTATCAAGACTCGTGGTCCACAATTTGTCTGTACATGGACCGTTTGGCGTGTTGGTACTGTTGTTACTATCATTGTTGCTACTACTACTACTAACGGAAAAACAAAGTATATAGTTTTCGTTATCATCATTTGGGTGAGGAAGGAGAACCAACTGCTTGTCTGGTGGGGTTGGGGTTGGCCGTGTAAGATAACACTCCAATGTCCTTTCCAAGAAGTAGTTTCCAAACATGAGTTCTGCAAAGGCCAATGGTTCGTTTTCGCCATCAAGAGGAGTGACATTATGTTTAATATACCTCTCATATAACACCCGGATTTGGTTGCATTTTCCCTTGTATGGAAACCACAAGTGAGACCAGTCTGTAGCAAAGTATCCATCTACCTTGTTGGACCAGTCTCTACTGAGCAGCAGACCATATGCTTCTGGTATGTCCACAACAATTATGTTGATGCATTAGTGGACTCAATTGTCATGGCATAGTCGGATGATCACGTCTCGTAGTTCACCAATGGCTGGTACCGATGTTCTGTCAAGTTGGATGGTTCTCGTGGATGTTTCACTCCATTGTGCATTGATCTTCTTAGCAATGGAGAGTGGCATGACATTGGTTGTCACACCAGAATCAACCAAACAATTGTGGACATTGTAGTTGAAAACTTCGAATGAAAGCAGGAATGAGGGGAAACCTGAGTTTACTTCTTCCATCCGAAGTGTATTGAGCACAGTGGATAGTGATCCGGGAGGTGTGCATGCTCCCTTGCTGGTAGAGGTCGTGTTGCCTATTTCTATTTGTCCCAATGCACGCAGCAGGATATCTTGCTGGATTTGGACTATGGATAACTCAAACAAACTGATGTTTTCTCGAGTTTTCTTCATGTCATTGACTATGTTGTAATCCAAAGGTGGTAGAATCACCTAGGTTTCTAGGGTGGAACAGATGCTCGTGTTTTCTGGCAGACTGTTCTACAACTTACTTCTCACATACGTGTTCTTATCTGCCATTGTCTTCCCAGACTTGCTTTGTGTTTGTTGCTTTGAGGCAGCTGGTGGATCGGTCTTCTTTATCAACCATCTCTATTTCTCTTGCATCTCCTCAAGTGTTGGAGGAGCCCCTTTACTCCTAAGATTGTATCGATCATTTTTCTTTTGGGGCTACTTCTCGGTGTTCGTCTTCAAGACTACTTGCAAGAACTAATATGCATTCACCACATGCCCAAAACTTGGTGCTTCATCAGGTGCAACCTCTTCGTTATCATCAGTGTCTTCCGGTTTCTCCTATATGTCACCATCCGCATCAAGTGTATGAGTATAGAAAGAGGTAACAACTGGATTCCAATCTGAACAAGATTTCTCAGGATGAAATTCTTCATGGAAGGGACAATACTTAGGATCAATGCATTGGACGAGTTGGAACATAAGCTTCTGCATAGATTTGGAACCGAACCGTCTGTTGCTTGATGAGACGGTTGATGAGCTACTTGCCTGTCTCTGTCTGGGCAGATGAATGTTCACGAATGTTTCCATCTTCCGTTGCTTGAGTTTTACATTTCGGTGGTCAAGTTCTTGATAAGGCGAGTGAGGTTCTCAATGTCAGTTGCTTCCTTGTCTCTGCTTTTGCTCAACATTGCTTGGGACTTTCTGCTCTTATCCTTGGAGTCTTTCATTGATTCGTCATCCTTGATGACTCCAATGGCGCACAAGTATTTCTCAACAGCAATAGCCTCTTCGCAGCATTCTAACAGTGTTGGCTTCACACTTGCTTGACGAACTGCGCAATGGTGGTTGGCAATGCAGATGTGTAATAGTCGATAGTGATGGAGTCATGAGGTTTGGTGTCTATTGAAAACTTGTTCAAGATACGTGTAAACATCTTATTGAAATCTTTTACTTTATCTTTTCCCTCCATCTTGAGGCTTCCCAATTCTTTGAGTAGCATGGTTGGAGTCTTGTCATTAGCAAACTTTTCAAGGAACATATGTTTGAAAGAACCCTAGTTCTGTATAGAGTTGGGTGGAATGTTTTGATACCAAGAAGTTGCCCATCCATCTAAGGTACATGGAAACAATATACATGCTACGTCGTTATAATGTACCTCAAGGGTTTGCAGCTGTAGGTAGAAGTTTTCTAAGTGGTATTCTTCCTTCTCCGCGATGTCAGGGTTAAACTTGATGTTCATTCTCTCCGCTCGCTTTGGCATATTGTGCAGAAAGTCCAGGAGAGCCAATGGTCCCTGATTCATCCATTCAAAATTTGGGTCAGCCATCTCTTCATCCTCTTCATCTTCTTTGTCTCCTTCCTCTCCTTTAGAATTTGATGGTTCTAGATTTGAGTCTGTCGGTTCGTCTCCACCTCCACTTCCTCCACTGCCTTCCCCTCTGCCTCCTATACCAGAGTTTGATCCCAAGACTACAAGAGTGCCTTGTTCGTCTTCAAATAAGATTGGAGGCTCCTCTCTGTCTTCAATAGCTTCTTCCAAACCTTCAAGAGTAGCAAGGACTGCTTCTTCCACTGATGATACAACCACTCCTGTGGGAGTGGCCTTTGGATTCTTAGTTGTGTGTGGAAGGTATTATATGCCTGGGATCAGTTCGACTGTTTTCGCGAACTATCGAGTGATGGGATAGACAGAGTGAAGCTGTTGATATAAAATCTCGTGCTCAATTCTGGGAGGTGAGGAGTAACCACCTGCTAAGTCGTGAGAGAGGGAGCGCAACTTATTGCCTTAACTAGATGGTTGATGAGTGAGTGTGAGGGGAATTTCAGCCATGTAGAACTCGTTTCCTTCCTTCTAGTGCCAGAAATGTTGACAGTGTTGGACCTGCCAACATTCAAGGGATCACCCCGGTATGAAGTCCCAACTAGACCTCACACCGTTTTGTGTGGGAGTCCCATTTGGTATGATGGCCCGATTGCCATTGCCTTAAGGATTTTCCTCAACTCTTGCTTGTCAGCACAGGAGAGTGGTTCACTTTGTCTTCGAGAAGTGAGGTTCACGTGCCTAGTGAGTGTAAGTGTACTTCTGCCAATGGTTCTTTCACTGTGAGGGGAAAAGGTGAAGGTGAGTTCCAGGTTGAAAGGGATCAGTCCCAACTCAGCTAGGAACACACAACACAAAGGACATACACAGCTTCCAACGGAGCAGTTCACTTGGATGCGGAAATCATAACATACAAGGTAAGATAACACATACAAAACTCATGGATCAGTCCGAGATGAGTGCAATGGTTGTTACAGCAAGGTTCATGTAAAAGGTATGTCTAATGTTTGGCAGAGCAGTCGACATGGACGGGATAGCATTAACAGTGTATACAACACATTTCCATTAATAGATTATGTATTGCAACAAATGAATCAGTTCATATGTAGAACACATGGTTAAAGAAACATGCATTACAAGTGTTAAAGATCAGTCTTACAACAAATACAATACATGCGTGAAAATGTGTTGGCTTGTTGAGAGGGTTCTGAATTAAGTGAAATTTCCAAGAAACGTCATTACACCATACATCACTAATCCCATCAGCAGGACATTGGAGCCACTGCTTACTCCTCAAAGAAAAGCTTACAAACTCTCTTGGCTATGTGGAAGGAGTTGAGATGAAAAGTCCATTCATGTACAAATGAGGGGGGTATTTATAGCCAAGGGTGAAACTGACCCTTGTGGTTTTTCGACTACCCTCATGACCGTTTGACTTCCATGACTTTCCAACTTACATGACTCTATGTTCAACAAGTGGGTCTCTTGGACTTCCACGTTACATCACATTGATTGAAAACAAGCCCATAGTGGAGATGTGGGCAACATGACTCATGACTTGACAAGACAATGTTGGTACATTCGTGTTGTTGTTGGAGTGCATGTCAAGCTACAATGCTTATAAGTGATGGATGTCTTCATGGTGTATCATAGCTTCACCTCTGCATGGCGAAGTGCGCAAAGTCTTCGATGGTCCTTGGTTTCATGTTGGAAGGCTTGACAGGCTCACTTGTTCGTGAAGGTGCATGTTCGTCGCATTCATCCACCTTGCATGCTTCGTTCGTTTGTCCACTTCGCATGCTTCATTCATTCATCCGTTGTTGAACCTGTCCATCTGCACGTGCTCCCTTCGTTCATCCCATTTGTCATCTTTACATGTTTTTGGGTGTACCTGTACCTGCAGTTACTCATGACGAGATGACATCAAATCTAAAATCTCCTAGTCTACCATGACACATGATTATTCGGATGCGGGTGACCAGGAGAGGGAGCAAGGTTGCGATGCGGGATGATGGCTCCGGGTAACTATTGATGAAAACTGCACAAGAGTCACTGAGGGATGGAGATAGGCGATCTGAGTCGACAATGACTGATTGTAAGGTCTAGCTCGGTTAGGAGGCAAAATTGCACAAATTTTGGGAAGAACAGTCCCGGCTGCTGGAAGGCAAGTCAGGCATGCTCTGTGCATTTTCCAGAACGAAGAATCAATAGGGGCTAGACAGCCAAATTTTTGCAATTTTCCAGAGGAAAGGGCCAAGCTGCATGAGGGGTCAGTAGGCAGTGATTGCACAATTTTTCTGCGGAACTGCTTGGGAGACTGGCAGCTAGATCTACACAATTCCTAGAGGGAACTTCTAGTTCACTACTGGGGTCACTTCCAGCCAAATCTGTGCAATTCCCAGAGGGAACTACAAGTTGGCTACTGGGGTCACTGCCAGTTGGCTACTGGGGTCACTGGCAGCCAGACTTGAGCAATTCCTAGAGGGAACTGCCAGTTGGCTTCAAGGGTCACTAGCAGCCAAACTTGCGCAGTTTCCAGAGGGAACTTCCAGTTGGCTGCTCAGTCACTAGCAGCAAAAACTGCGCAATTCCTGGAGGGAACTGGGAGTTGCTAGCTGGGAAAATTGTATTAAGGCTGGCAAGTGAGCTTGTTGATCATCTCTACGCAATTTCAGATCTGAGCTAACAAATGGGCAGTGGGGGGCCTGATCATGAGCACTGCGTAATTTCTAAGATGAACAGTCGGTCGACTGTCCGGGTGGCCAGCATGAGTGCTGAATAAAATGCTTGTGGGCAGCACATCTTGAAAGAACTAGCTTGGTGCTTCTGCATTGTTCAGGTTGACAATCGATCGAGTCGAAAGCAAGGTGATGGTCTAGCTGTCAGTGAGGAGTCTGGTCATCAGAAATTCAACAAAAATGACTAAGTGTGTGAACATTCAAAACATGAATAGGTGATCACACTAACACAAACTCACATGACTTGATGATGAAACGACCAAACCATCCGAATATACATGTTCAACATGACTGACCGACGGTGCAAGCGACAAGTGCGACACTCGTGATTGATAGTTCATGATCGAGATGACGCTTGCGCGGCATTGAATGTAACTCTGTGTGTGAGTGTGATAGATGCTTACATGGTGAACACATCAAACACATACGAAGCAAAGACTTTGAGCATAACCAAAAAACAGTCACAAGCATAACTTAGACATCAACATGCAAAGACTTGAGTGTAATAAACAACCAAGGCAAATGTAAAGACTCATGTGATCTCATGGAGTGAACCCGATTGTGTGCAGTCATTAAGAGAAACTCTCCAAGGGAGGCTCCAAAATTGGTGCAGGCCAAAATTTTGGAGGATGGTTGTAGCCGCTACAACAAGTCATTAGTTAATGTTATTTAAATAAGAGGTATATATCATTCATACATTCTTATGTACAACCATCTATTTGCTTCATAAAGCTTTGTATTTATATTGCATTTCACTAGAAGGTCTAGTATATACTCAAGGGAGCATGGTTAGTATGAGAGGTTATGGTTTGATTAGGTTCATATCTTATAGTTGAGCTCCTTGTTTCACATCAGCAAATCAGATTTATAGTTTTTAGAATTTCAGGGGGATTACTTCTCTCAGGTTGGTCTTGCCCCTTTCCCTTGATGTCAAAGGGGGAGACAAGGACTTGGTGTTTTGAAGGAGGTTGACATCAAGCCCAAAGGGAGATATTGTTGGAATTATGGCTAATGTGTTAACCTTGATTTCAACCTAGATGTTGTCTTGGATATTTAGATGTCAACATTGAATTGTGCCCTTGTCACATTATGTCATCATGATATTGTCACACTATGACATTCTTGTCACATAATATCACATTATGTCATCTTAATTGAGTGCATAATTGATGTGCCTAGCTAGGTCATAGATGGAGGATGTTTATTATTGATTGCAGAAGATTTGTAAGTGTCTTTATGATTGCATAGGAGCTGCAAAAGGTTGCACAGGGTCTACAGTTGTTGCGGGAAGATGGACAAGGTTTGTTGATGCTTGTAAGTGAAATTATAGGCAAGACAATTAAAGAGACACAGGTGACTGATATATGAAGGATTTTAATGATTATTGAAGTTGTTGAGGTGTTACTGAATCCTTGTCAAGTTTTTACAAGTCCTACAGGCGATGAAGAAGGCATGACAAAAGTTGGAGGCAAGTTTAATTGATGATTGACTACATTTAAGGCGTGATAACAATGTAATGAAAGTTATCTGTGCAGGAGGAGCATTACTACCTAGCTTAACTCGGGTTTTTGGCTCAAGACTAGTGTTATAATGCTTTTCCCAAAAGGAGAGGCGGTGTTACTTCCTGTAAGTGTTCCAAAAAAAAAAAAAAAACTTTAGCTAAAACATGGATTTGCCCAAGGTATTTGTGTGTGAAAAGTCAAGCAATATCTATTTGATCATATAAAATTTTACCATCAACAGAACCATTGGATTTTCATGTGGTATTGGAAAGGAAAAGAGGCTATAAAAAGACAAGGTGATCAATCAGCTTAGGTGTGCATTGGATGAGTTTATTTTGTGATTTGTTGTAGAACGGGTGTGCACCAGGGTGTAAGGAGGCCTAGATATGACTGTTCAATGAGAGATATGAAGGATATATATTAGATATCTTCATTTATTAGTATGTCACTTGAACATTTGATGGTTTGGTAAAGGTTTAAAAGGCTTAATATATTGTTTTTCTTTCTACAAATCTAGTTATTAGCATGCAGAGATCTAAAATATATGAGCAAAGAGGTTGTATGAGACAAAGCATGTGTCTTATCACTTGTTCATTGCAGGATCTATGACTATTGACTTATGAATTGCAGAGGTTTTTTGAGTTGAGATGGTTGAGGAAATTAGCTTGCTATTGTTGGTTATCTGATGCTAGAACACAGGGTATGGAGGTTTTTTGCAAAGACTAAAATCTCAGTGATTCATTGTATGTTTTCCTAAATATGCATACGTTTGATAGAGACTATGTGTGTAGTTACAGCTAACTAATTATAGGTGACTAGCATGAGGTTTTTGGCTAAATAAACTTTATATGTTTACTTGTAACACTGTTGTTGAATTGGAGAAGGGTATACATTGACCCAATGGAAAGATATATATGAAAAGAATGTAATGAATTGTTTTGAGTAACCAACATGGTTGACCTATACTTGTTTTCTTGATAACATTGACTTGAATGATGCTTGGTGAATTGAGATTAGTGCTTTGCCTAGTATTGTGACGGAGGTTTATGATTAGCGTTATCATTGTGTGCAAAGATTAGTATGAAAGTTAGTATTTAGAGATACTTTATGTTGCATAATTTCTTAGGACAATTGATTTTTCTCATAGGTATGCAGTAAGGGAGAGGATATTGATATCTATGATGGAGGGTTGGTATCATGTGCAAAGATCAACGATTTTAACAGAGTTTTTAGATGAAAAATTTTATATGCAGGGTAATGGACAAAAGCTTATAAATCTGATGTGAATAATGCTATTTTTTTCTTTTATTGACGCTAATGTTATTTTCTGCATAGTTACCTATTGATGATACTACTTTGAGTTTGTTTCTTATATGGATACTTTTTTTATATATCTATGTTGTTGTTTTCCATTTAGAGCTCACATTTCGAACTAAAGACTTCATCAAGATGTTGTTATGATGTGTCTAGTTGGAGGAATTTTATTCTTGTTTGATCAGATCCTCTTTATGTTGGTAGTATGCAAAGAAAGGATTGACAGTGATGTTTCATATTGTCTTAACATTGAGAACGATATCATGATGGTTATATTGATTTAATTGCAAAGTTATGATGGATATTGTTGTGTCCTATATTCAGAGAGGGATTTGTTTTTATTAATATTTGAATGGGTTGATGTGTATGATGAGTATTAAATTGGTTATGGGAAAATGATTTGGCTTGGTATTGATATTATTGATGAGCAAGAGTTTGGCTTGGTATTGACAGTATTTACGAGCAAGAGTTTCACTTGGTATTTGATAATATTGATGAGTAAGAGTTTGTCTTGAGTATATTTGTTTGATTAGTAAAATTTTTCAGAAAGGTTTTTGGTATCTTAGCATTCAATGATTGGGCATAATAGTTGACATGGGCCCAGTTTGAAACATTTTGAAACATGGCCTGCAAGATTTGTGGTTGAGTCAGACGGATCCAATGTGAAATATCTTGAAACATGGTCCACATAGGTACTGAGGGTTGGATCCTTCAATGAGGGAGTGGTATCTTCCTTCTAGTAGTAGTTCGTAAACTTGATCAGGGAGTAGGAGCTTCCTTCCAGTGGAAGCCGGAGAAACTAGAGGAGGTGGTAGCCTCCAACAAGTAGGAGCCTATGCACTGGTAAGAGTTTGTGCTAGTGTAAGATGTAAGAAGATTGTCTTAATAATAATAATAATAATAATAATAATAATAATAATATGTGTTGATGATGTGTTTCATTTTTATGGCTTATATGTTCTTATGTTTAATGTTGCTCATGGTTTACTAAATATGCTTAGATCTATAACACATCGTGCTGCTAATGAAATTATGGGTCAAATAAATTTGAAAATGGAAGTATAGACTAAGTAACATTTGATTGGGCATGAAATATTGATTAACCCCCCCCCCAATATTTCTAAAAGAAACCTTCTTGACCAATTGTTGAACTTATATACTTTGATACCAATTGTTGAACTTATGCTTATACTGAGAGAGACGTGAATCAATATAGGATCGTCTTTTTTTTTTAAATGAGCATTCATCATTCATTCATTAAATTAAAAACATTAAATGCTTCTAAACTCAAATCACATTACGTGGAGTTTATCACGGAAACCATTGTATGAGAATACCACAAAAAATTATCTTTATAAATGTCTATAGGCACCAACCTATTGGAAACACCAATATCCTTATTTGAGCACCAACTCAGCAAGATATTGTGTAGGAACTAACCTATTGAAGATACCAATCTCCTTAGCTAAGTAGAAACTTAACAATACATGTACAGGAACCAACATAATGTCTTCATACATAGAGTATTCTTGAATTCACCTACATGCTTCATACTTGATGCATCATAGCATCATCATACCCTTAAATTTTAGGCTCCAACATCTCTCCTTGTTTGATACCCCAAACATAGCTTCAAATCCTAGTTAGATTTAGGCTTCATGCCCTAGCGAACTTTATAGTAGAATTCTCCAAAATATAATCCCGTACTAGTACGCTTCATGATGTCATAACCCCAAATAGAGCACTTCACAGTATCATAGAACTTAGTCCTTCAAAGCACACCCTTAAGACTCCAAGAAAACTCCTTGGACTCCTCTTGTGTACCTTTAGACCCCAAGAATACTTCCCAACTCCTGTTGTGCACTTTATATCTCTTTTATGCAGTTGTAATTCACATGCTTACTTGGATATGCTTTAAATGTGGTCATCTATCTTTTATTTATAGTTTTTTTGCATTTACATATGGGGCCAAAATTTAAAAGTGGCTTAGCCAGCCTATAATTTCTAGATGGTTGACCTGAAATAATCTTCCATCTCTTCTCATTCCTATGGAATTAGAAGGAGTTTCATATACCACTAGAAAGGTACTAGAATAATCATTTCAACCATATATCCTATGCTCCCATTTGAGCTATGTTTTTAGGGTAAAAAGGCGTTCAAAGATAGGGTATCAAAACTAAGCATCAAAAGTCCAAACACAATATTTCAAACAATCTCCATATGGAGATATTTATCTTGGACATCTATATTATCACCTTGTCTTTGACATCGATGACAAAAAATATTTCCAACATTTATATTTGTTTATAAAATTTGTGCCTGAAATAATAAGGTTTGTTTTCTTTACAAAGGAACTAGTTTCATTCAATATGGACTTTTCAGGCTTCAAATATGATAGTTCTACCAAGAAGATATGTTTGAGACTAGTTTTAGAACGAGTTAAATACCATATTTTCCATAGAATTTATTTCAAATATTGCAGTGTCTTAGTACCAAAAAAATTTATTCCAACAATACTCAATTATGTATTTTCAAAATCCTAGTAATTTCGCAATTTAAAACCTCTCCAAAGCTATAACAAAAATTCAAAGATGACTTGCTTGAAACTAATTCAGGATTAATCACAAATCCTAACTTTCACAAGATATATCTTAGAAAGTATATTGAAATAAAATGTTGAACTCACACTAAAAACAATATACCATAATTAGGATAAACATAATATGCATATATTCACAACATATATATATTAATACACAATTTTCTAGCCCTTGGTTTCCATCTTCCAAGATGTCCCTTGGACTTCTTATGATTATTGGTTTTGACCTAAGGCTTTTGACCTAAGGCTTTTTGCCTTCCACTCAAGTGAATGCTCCAAATTCAAAGGATTATGTTTCCAACATTCCCCCTTAATCCAAAGGTGTGTATATGAGTCCAAGAAGAGAGTTGAAATACAAAAGTGTATGGCAACCAATATTTGGATGTGCTCTTTGAAATGGTGGTTTAACGAAAACCACAAACCAAATGATGTAGCAAAAGTCGAAGTCTTCTAGCAATGGTGGTTTAAGGGTATCCACCAACTCTAGAAGTTGGCTTGAAGTAGTTCCTGGAACAATTATGACTCTGACTAGAAGTTGAATTCTTCTACAAAGTGGAGGTACTCACTAATGATGGTTTGAATATGACCACAAATTGATAAGGTGGGTATAAGAAATAGAATTCTTCTGTGAGTGTTTGTTTAAGGCAAGCCACCAACCAAATCATGCTCATGGAACATGAATCTATCTTTGGCTATAACTCTAACTCTAGCACCAGTTGACTCTAGAAGTTGGCTCTGGTTCAAGTTATCGCTCAGGCTCACTTGATATAACTTCACAATTAGTAGTTGACCATCAATTCCCCCCATGTGAAATACAAGGTGAGAATATGAAGAAATATCCACTACAATATGTGTCAATACTTGAGAATGAACTCTACGGTATGACTGATAAATCTCCTTGGTTATTGAATACATTTTCCAAGAAGTGATCCATCCAAGGTGAATCTTTGCTCTTGTAGGAGTTTTGTGTCTAGAACATATATTTGAATGATGAGTATGTTTTCTACAATGATCACAAGGGTAAGATCAAAACATTGATCTTTCACATGGCCAACACTGCCACAATGTTGGTATTTGACAATATGAAGTTGTTGTGGAAGAGGAGAAAGAGAAGATTAGCTTTCCTTAAGAAACCCAACACTCTGAAGCTTGATGGGTTTATAATAGTTTACAATGTGAGAGGACACATCCTTTTCCTATATAAGATTTACTATGTTCTTGTTGCTAATAAGTTCTTCCCAAGGTTTGATGATGGGCTTGGAAAGTGTAAGTTGAACCTCTGACTCTTCATGTAAATTTGCTCTTGAAATGGCCTTAGTAAAATCAAGTGTTAGTTGCTTATGGGATTATTTATCTAGCTCAAAAAAAGAATTTTTTTGAAGAAGAACTAGTTCAAAATGATGACTTTTATGTTGTAGTTCAACTCGTTGGAGCTAAGATTTGAGCTACAAAAACTCAATCATGTCGTATGCATCTTGTAAAAAGATTTTGTTGGGTGTGGAGCCTGATTATCTTCTTTATTCAGAGGTATCACTGCATTGGACCCCATTTCGTAATGTGGCAGCAATGTCGCCCGTAAAATGTACGCCGCCAGGGGGGTCCGGGGGGGCGCCGGTGATTATTTGGATCCCTCCCCCCCCCCCCCAACGGGGGATTGGGGGTAGCGCCCCCCTAGCTAAAAATAGATGTAAAATTGCCTTGTAAAATGTTGTAATTTCGTAGTCAATCTCGGTTGTTCATTAGGCAGAGATCTAATGGTAGAAGTTATGTTTAATTAAGGGTTTTTTTCCCTAGAAGGCAACCCCTCACTATATATGAGGGAATTATATTGCGTCTATGTAGATATGTATTCTGAGTGAGAAAGAGAGAGGAGATTATGTCAGAGCGAAGAGGGAATTACAGCGGATCTATTGTAGGTTGTATCTCTTTAGTTTGTTGGATAATATAAAGGGAAGGGCTAGCTGTTTCCCATGGACGTAGCCCAAACTAGGTGAACCATGTATATTTGTGTCTCTCTTGTTTTATGTGTTTTTCTGTGTTTATATTTCTGCAATATATTTTATGTGTTCCATTGCTCTGTAATATATAATTTTCTAACAGATTTTAATATCAACAAGAGTGGCTTTACAAATTTTGATAGTTTTTTCAGTAATACATGAGATTAGACTGTTCAGTAACTCTAATAATCCATCAAGTCTAGCCATTTCTCAAGCTTAGCAAATAAAAGGTGTTGGTTTCTACCAAAAGTTCTCTTGTTTACAATGAAATTCAACTGATAAATGTATTTTCAAAAAGGTACAAGCATGTCGATGGGACTAACTTCAGGAAAATATTTCTTCAACTTTGAAACCTTTACAAGTAAACTTATTAAAGCTTTCCATCATCCAATACATTCAAATTTTGATGATTATGCAGGAAGCATATTTCAACCAAATCTCAAAACCTTGATGAAAATAAATATGGAAACATGGGCTTTAAACAATATACAACGAAATATTCATAAGAATTGAACTTCTAAGCTACCAATTTGGATCAAATCATCTTTTACACTAATTTAATGTGTAATTTTCAAAACTAAATTAGCTAAATTCAATCTAAAAGCCAAACCCAATAACACCAGGTCTTCAACTAGTTAGCCAACCAGTCATAATTAACAATATGATATTGTTTTCCAAGAATGAGTTACGAGCATCCTCAATCATATTCAAATGGATAAAAATATTTTTAACTATTTTCTCCATCACCTCAAGCCGAATAATTATTTTGGCATTCTCTTCTTCTAGATGTGTTTGAAGGTTTCATGGGCTCAAATTACCACTAGGTTTGGAGTGAAACCAAGAGAGTTGGATTGAATATTATAATAAGGATGAAAATTGATACAATGAAAGGAGGGATGCACACCTTACCTTGAAGCACTTTAAATGGGCATGGGCAGTTGTTAGCGAACTTCCTAGGATGGTAGAATGCTTAATTGCCAAGATTGTGGCATGGGAGTAGGAGAGGAACAAGCCTTTTCTCTATGATGGGATTTATCTCCTATCAATGTTAGAAGAATATAATATTTGAAGAGAGAAAGTGCAGGAGCGAAGAAGGAAAAGGGATCATAAAGGACTTTAGGGCCACCTAATGATGGAGCAAGAAGCACTCTCTGGGTCAAAACCTAGTCCTATAAAACCCCATAGTGCCAAGAAGGCTTCAGGCTAATGTGCATCTACTTCAAATGCAAACTAACAATTGCCTCTTAGGGGAGTCATGGTGTGATCTCCCAACTTGGATTTTTTTTTCTTCAAAAGTGACAACTTTATCACGAAAAGTGAATCCACCTGTTTCGAAGGAAACTAAAAGAGAGAGAATATTATATAATCAACTAAACCAACAGGAGGATAAATTTGCTAACTTATATGTAGGACTAAAAGGTCTAGATGGTGTTGGGATACCTTCATACAAGCATCCATTTTATCCCCCAACAGGTCAAAAAAATGAAAAATAAAAATCACCTAGCCATCTTGCCCACCCCTTTCACAGTATGTACCACCTCTTCTTGATCCAATTCAAATTCCTTCTTGGAAGATTTGAACAAGATGCCAAAATGGTAGACTCCCGAAGACACTTCCAGTTAATATGGGACGTAGACCTTAGTTAAAACCAATAGAAAATGTTACAACCTAACAAAGAACGTTATGAGCTAAATGATGTGACAATATTATGGCAAATTTAACAAGCCAAGGAGGCACAATTCAAACCATCAACCTCAGGGTTATGCAAGCATTAAGCACCAAAAATATAAATATACAAACTTTGGAAGAGGGACAGGTTTTAAACAGGTAGAGGAGTTACTAAGCGGATTAAGAGTACCTAAATTTGGGACATGTGACTCTGATACCATGTTGAACTCAAACAAAAAATAATAGGTCAGAATTAGGATAAACGTGAGATGCATATTGCTCACAATATAAACATATAAATACACAATTTTATGACTCTTGGTTTCCATCTTCCAAGAGGTGTCTTGGACTTCTCATGATTGTTGGCCTTAAATTGAGGCTTTTTTCCTTCAACTCAAGTGAATGTGCCAAATTCACATAACCTGAAAGGATTAGGTGCCCAACACAAAAGAAAAAAAAAAAAAAAATAGCAATAATTGGTGAATCAGTAACTTCAAATGACTAATATGAGAAAAGACTCGATATCAAATCATAATGGATACCACTATTCACCTCAATTTCAAGATATTCAAATATTCCTGCCCTTTTGGGCTTATAGGATTTTTTCTCAACATGAATGTTCAACTTACCACGCAAGCTAATGTGTCTTCGGAGAATAGAACAAGGGTGGAGGGGGAATTAAACCTGCTAGATTCTACTCGGGCTATTCCCTTTTGAAACAAAACTTGAAATTTTGACAACAAATAATTCTCGATGTTTTATCAAGATCTTGAAAAATCCAATTTAAATTTTTTTGACAAAAAATATACAACAAAAATTTCAAGATACCTTTTTTGAAATTAATTTTAATACTAGTCACAAACACTAACTTCCACATCCCATATCTTAAAAATTATACTAAAATTATACTAAAATTAAACTTGAAATTTTGATAAACTGCACCTTGATATGTCTCGTCGATTGCAATAAAACCATTGTTTGAAAATTTTCCAAAAATTAATTATAGTGAAAATACCTAAATATTTTGTTTCAAGGAATAATATATTAGGATCATAGTCTTTGATATCAAAAAGGTAAACAACAAACACCAAAATAGCATGAAAATAGAAAGAAATAACTCCACACAATGAGAAATAAATACAAAAATGAAAGACAAGTTTCCTTGAGGGGGCAACCGCTTTTTAACATAGAAAAAGTGTACAAGATGTGATGACTCTAAACTAAATATCCTTAGTATAAATATATGAAATAAAAGGTACAATTAGAACTAAAAGGTCTGGCCGACAAGATTAACATAAAAATAAAAATATAATAACTCAACATCAAGGGCTATACATAGGGCTTTTTGTAAGCTTTAACATCAGTGTAGATCCATTTGAACTAGCATAGATTCATCTTAACTCAATATGTATTCAACAGTGGGAGAGATAAAAGAAACCAATTGCAAACCTCTCACTACTTGAAAAATTAAGATTAACTTATGCATAAGCGTTTTTTTCTTTAACATCAAATTTTCTTATATTTTTTACTTTATACATCAAACTTCATTTTTCTCCATTTTATGTTTTAGCATTGCCCAGCCTAAGTGGATTATAAGAGTATCTTAGTTTCATCAATACAATAAATGGAGGTGCCCTAAGGATTTGATTATAGGGAACTATACCCACCTACTATAGTTGAGCAAATGATAAATGAAATTATTAGAAGCAAATGGACGATGAGGTATGCATTCAAAAATGTAACATCAATGTAAGCATAATATATAATACAATGGTGATTGTAATATGCAGATATTCTCATAGTCGAAATATGCTACAATTTGAACATCTATTTGTTATATTTTTTCAACCAATTATATTCAAAGTCTAGCTAAAAATTTAGAAGAATTGTTGAAATCACAAATATCAATTATTGAGATTGCACAATCCAAGTGCAATAGGAGTTGTTTAGTGTTTTGAATCCATTTATGCATTCAAAAATACAATTTCAGCAATGGAAAACTACAATTCTAGCAAATTCTTCTATAGCAAAATTCTAGTGAGAATTCTAGTGGAATAGTTAAACTTCTCTTTTAGATATCTACAAATGTAACCTCTTATTTACTCAACCTGTAAGGCATTTCGTTTATCTGCATATGTAATCCCAATTATTCTAAATATTAGAGTGCTTATCAATTCCAACATTCATTGAGTGTTGCACTTTTGTGTTACATGTGTTTCCTCCCTATACTATAGCATACTCAATGTTGTTTAAAGCAACCAAAGAAACCTTCATGTGTCATGTAGAGAATGTGGATACCTGATGAACATAATGTTAGGTTTAAAACAAAACTTCACCAGCAGAAATCAAAATCAAAATCTCATGTTGAGATTGACATCATTATGCTTTATTACCTTCCAAAAAAAATGTTTTTATTAACGGGTAATGTGTTCCTAAAATCATTAAACTTGAGCACTAGCATATATTATAGTGACAACAAAAGTGAGAAAGTGCATCTTAAGTCATAATCATCATTATATATGAAAACTAAAACTACAATTCACTAATTTACTTCATCCTTCCGTAAAGTAAATAAGCAACATTTCATATCAATTAATATAAAGATGAAATATAGAGGAATTTATTATGGCTTAGCTTTCTAGAGAGAGACCAATTATAACCAACAAAGTGAAAATGTAGGCATTTGTAAACCATAATATAAAGATAGCGAAAGGATGCTTCCAACATCCAAAAACATTGAATTTGAGCTCACATAGATAAAAAGCTTTATACAAAGTAATTTAGTCTATCATAGAAGAGTAGAAAAATATTTCTCATGCATATGGAAATCAATATTAAAAATTACTTGTCAAATATTGAAATGCAAATTGTACTATATTTTCATTTAATGGGTAAAGAAAATTTCCATAAAATGTTGTACTTGTCATTATTTTTATGAGCTTTTTTTCAATTATTAATCATTTTTCTTTTATAATAAAATGAATGTTCATGTCAATTGGGGTTACATTGGGTGGTTGGGAGGAAGGAATGGAATCCTCCCCACCCAACTTCAATTCCCACAAGTGAAATGATGGATGTTGACAGAATTCATTGTACATTCCTTTCCTTATATAGAATATACAATGCTCCCTATGCAACAAAAAAAAAAAAAAAATGTTCATTTCATATTTTTCCAAAATAAAAGTAAAAAAGATTATTCAGATCTTACCATAATAAAAAGGAATATTCAGCTTTTTTCATTACTTTTTATGAGCTTTTTAAAATTATTAATCATTTTTCCAACCATCATCTTCTATGGCTACGGAGTCTTCTTAGCATGGTATAGGATGATTTTGTCATCTAGATATGACTTGATTTAATTATTTTGATTTCATTCATGTTATTTTTCTTTATAAATCATGTCATGTAATTGTGCATTTGATAATTTTTTAAATTATGTTATGTGCAGGTGTCTTGTATAACTGTAAAATGCAAAATTAGATCAACATTCTGAAATTATTTTATTTTATCATATTACATTCAATTTAAAAAGTAAATAAATTATAATCCTTAACAAGCATGTTCAGATTTCTTGGAAATAAAACCCCTCAATTATTTATTATAATTCCATCACATGATCAGAAATTTGATCATAATTTTATATTGAATTTTGATCCGAAATAGTTCCTTATCTAAAAGTTATTTTTTTATGATTTCTCAATAAATCCTTTAACTACACAAAGTTGTATTGAACATTTAATGAATTTGATACTTTAGATTATATGGAATTTAATGCTAATCGCCACTTATTTAAATCTTGTCCATTTATTTAAATCTTGTCCATTAGTCAATTATATCTTCTTTGTTAGTATTCAATGCCATGCATCCACTCTTTCAAAGATAGATTGATTATCAGTTGATTTGAGCGAGATACATACTTTATATATTGTTAGTGTGTCCCATCAATATTAATCACATTGATGCACTTTCAGAGTCCTTAAAAGATCCCCTAACAACATGGTTGAGAATGGGGCAATTTATCATTTACTTGTGAAGCTTCCCCATGTTTATAGCTTTTAATTCACCCATAAGTATTTTTTATTATTTTTCAAGCTTTATTCACAAGTTACATGTTGAATATTATGATTAATGGATGAAATGTTATGTTTTTAATATATTCTTATAATTTAAAAATTAATGTAACATAATATTTTACCATTTTTTTCCCTGATGATAGGAATATCTTTATAGTATTTTTCTTAAAAAAATGTTATATAACTAATATTTACAATAATTTTATAAATTCAATATAATTATTAGTATATTGAATGATTGATAAATAATATTTAGTATATATCTTATATTTTTTAAAATTTGAAAAGAAATTAAATTGAAAATTTGAATAGTTAAATTAATTAAATATGCAATAATAGATTAATTATATTATCCTTTATAATTGTGAATCTGTATATTAAATATGAAAAATAAAATTTGTATGTATTCATCCAAATTCCTAAAGACGTTCAATTTTTCAATATTTAACACTTTAATTTATTATAAATTTCTTTTTTTTATAATTTTAAAAACAGCGCTTCCATTGTTTATATAAGTATATTTTTAATAATTAAAAAAAATATATATATTTATATTATTATTTTCAGTGATTAATAATTTCCTTACAGGGGGAGTGAATCGAGGACTCTTCATGGCGCCCTGAGCTCTGGCAATTTGAACCAGCTTCCCGTGCGCCTGCTCCTGCTCTCCAGGCCCTGCCTGGCAGGGTTGCTGCCCTCCTCGATCCCCTCATTGGTCTGATCCGCTGCTCCCTGCCCCCGTTGGGGCCCAGCCCCTGTGCCCCGCGCTGGTCCTCTTTTGCTATCCCCTGCTGGCCATTCACCTCTTGAATGGCCGGGCTCGCTCCCCCCCCTCCAGGCTCTGAGAACCATGAGGAAATCTTCGCAACTCTCTTCTCTGACTCAGCTAACTCCAGAACCCGTCCCACAGTGACCAAGTTCATAAAAAAACTTGATGAAATCCCTGAGGTAAATCTCCCCCCATCCCTCCCAAGGAAGTCAGCAATCATCCTCGCTGAAAGAGGGCTAGTAGGCCAGTTCACTGGTCTCTGGCCCTCCCCGAGATCAGCTCAGAAATGGGTAGAGCGCAACTGGAGCGCGATGATTCAAGGGAAGATAGCCATCAGATTCTGCGGAAGAGGCTATTTCACTTTTCTCTTCGAAACAAAAGAAGACAAGAACCTCATATTCAGAAACGACCCTTACTTCATGGATTCAAGAGGCCTTTACTTGAATAAATGGACCCCGGACTTTGATCCGGAAATGGACATTCCAAATGCAGTTCCAGTTTGGGTCCGGCTCCCACATTTGCCGCTCCACTGCTGGGGAGACGAATCAGTAAAGACAATAGGGAACGCAGTAGGCAAATACATTGATAGATCGGAGCCAAGGGAGAACATGCATGTGTGCGCGAGGATCTGCGTGGAAGTAGACCTAGGGAAAGGTCTGCCGGAAGCCATCAAGATCAAGGTAGATCAATGGACGCATATCCAGCAGCTGGACTATGAGCAGCTTCCCTTCAAATGCAAGGTATGCCACGAGTATGGTCATTTCGCAAATAGATGTAGTAAGTCAAAAATAAATGAATCTGTTGATAATGATAAAAATCCTGAAGGCTCATGGGAACCAGTAAAAAGGAAAAATCCTTCCTCCTCCCAAGGGCCCAGTTCTAAAACCCCTCCGGAATCCCTCCCTCACCCTCCACCTCCTCCTCCCAGCTCAGCATTCCCTTCATCCTCCAACCCCTTCGAACCCTTGTCCGTTGAAGAACCTTCTTCCCCTCCCTCTTCCCCCCGAGCAGCTCCCTCTCCCACCCGCATGATCTCTCTCCCTTCCCCCCCTCCAACCATAGAGAGAATCCTCACCAGAAACAAATCGAAAGAATCCAGTCAATCCACAGATCCCCTGAGAAAAGCTGGTCGAAAGTCAAACAAAGAGGTCAGAGATGAAACAGCTGCAAAAGAGATGGCAACGGGAACACAGCAACCAATGGACTCATACCTAGGCACGCTGAAAGGAAGTGGAGAAAAAGCAAAGGAGAGGAGTGGTCCTCACCCAACCAATGGTAAATAATGATCCTGGTCTCTTGGGGGATGGTCTCTCCCTTAAAACTAAAAGCAATCAGGGACTTATTAAAACAGGAGCAGCTGGACCTTCTCCTCATCCAGGAGACCAAAATTTCGGCACAAGACTTTCAACATCAAAGCCAAAACTTCAAAAACTTCACTGGGGTATCAACAGGCTCAGAAGGTGCCTCAGGAGGAATAGGAACAATATGGAATAAGAACAAATGGGAAATCATCAATTCTCAATTCCGCAACTGGTGGGTAAGGACGGATTTGAAAAACAAAGGATCTCAGGAAATCTACTACATATACAACATATATGCCCCAAATCATCACAGGGACAAAGGCCTCTGTTGGGAAACCATATCCTCAGACCTTCAATCTGTGCAAAACAGGAACATAATTCTTGGGGGAGACCTGAACTTAATAAGAAACTTGGAAGAAAAGCTGGGAGGAAACTACCACGCAGATCCCTCAAGAGACATGCTAGAATCCATAATTCAGTCACACAATCTGATGGACATTCCCCTATCCAACGGAAAATATACATGGAGGCTCCTTCAACATTAAAGAGAGATTAGATAGATTTTTATTCCAGGAAGGAATCGCTACAAGTTTCCAGTCTATTAAGAGCCAATTAATTCATGCTTCGGCCTCTGATCATAAACCTGTGATTTTAAATCTGGACAAAGGCAGAAACCTGGGGCCTCTCCCTTTCAAGTATAACAAAATATGGGATCTGCAAGAAGAATTTCGCACTCTCATCCAAAGCCAGTGGGCCAAGGAAGTAAATGGGTCGCCCTACTATATATGGGAAACAAAGTTAAAACTGCTAAGAGCAGTCATCAAACAATGGGCAAAGGAAGCAACGATTTTGGAAAACAAAAAAAAATCAGATTTACTCATGAAGATGGAGCAGTGGAATAAGGCTAAAGAAAACACTCAATACACAAGTGAAGATTTAGATCATGAAAAAGAAATGTACAGGGAACTCTATCGCCAGAATAGAGCTGAGGAAGAGGACCAAAGACAGAAATCCCGATGCCTTTGGCTGAAAGCCGGAGACAAAAACACATCCTTTTTTCATAACAATATAAAGCTCAAGCGAGCTGGAAACCAGATAGACAAAATAGAGGTGGAGGGAAAAGAGCTTAGTGACCAAGAAGAAATCAAAGAAGCAGCTTACAACCATTTCAAAGCTCTCCTTTCTATTGCTCTTCAGCAAATGGACAGCCTCGACTTTCTTAGTGCAGTAGAGAGAAAAATATCAGATTCTCAAAATAAAGAGTTGGATCAGGACATTACAGAAGAGGAAATCCGAGCAGCAACCTTCAGTATGCAGCAGGACAAGGCCCCGGGTCCGGATGGGTTCACGGTCTCCTTCTACCGAAATCATTGGGAAACAATCAAAAAAGACTTTGTGCAGATGGTTAAGAATGTATTCCAAAATCACAAGATGGGAGAAAATACCAAGTCTTCGCACATAGCTCTTATTCCTAAGGAAGCGAATCCTCTCTCCTTCGACAGTTTCCACCCCATATCCCTCTGTAACGTTTCTTACAAGATTGTAACCAAAATTCTAGCCAACAGGCTCAAAAAACTTCTTCCTCACTTAATATCTGAGAACCAGGGAGGTTTTGTCCCAAGCAGGAAAATCACTGACAATGTCATCTTGATCCAAGAAGCCATCAACAGCAGCTTCAACAGAGGGGAAAGAGGAATGATAATCAAACTCGACATGGCAAATGCTTTTGATAGAGTCGACCACTCCTTTTTAACAGCAACTCTCAAAAGATTCGGGATTTCAAAAAACTTCATAAGCATTATCAATGGGTGCATCTCCAACCCTTGGACCGCTCCCTTGATCAATGGTCGCCCCAGCAATTACTTCAGAAGCTCTAGAGGGTTGAGACAAGGTTGCCCTCTCTCCCCCTTCATATTCATTATTATGGCCGAGACTCTGAGTATTCACCTAGAAAACCTCCACAGGCAAAAAGAGATCACTGGAATTCGTATAGAAAGAGGGACCAAAGAGATCAATCATTCGCTCTTCGCGGATGACACCCTTCTCATTGGGGGAGCTTCCAGCTTAATGGCAAAAAGGTTCAAGAAAGTGTTGGATGCATTCTTAGCAGTCTCAGGAGGAAAGCTGAACAACAGAAAATGTAAGATCTATACCTGGAATGTTCCTCTCCAAATTCAACAAAGAATATCCCTGATCCTAGACATCCCAGTGCAAAGGAACTGGAGTTTTTTCTCTTACTTAGGTCTGCCTCTAGCTAAAGAAACAGTGAAGGCTGAGATTTGGGTCAAACACATAGAAAGGATGAGAGGCCTCCTACAGAGTTGGGGAGTGTCTTGGCTGAACTTGGCAGGCAGATCGATTCTTATTAAGGCTATCCTCTCTGCCCTCCCAATCTATCAATATGCGGTCACTATGGCCCCAGCAAGCATTCATAAACACATGGAACTTATCCTACGAAGTTTCCTCTGGCAGGGAGGAAAATAGGAGACCAAGAAATTTAGCCTTGTCAAATGGGATCAGGTAACCTTACCATACGAAAAGGGTGGGCTATCCATCAAAATCCCGAGCCTCTCCAATCGGGCCTTGGGTTTTAAATTGACCTGGAGAATTCTAACTGGCAAAGGATCGTGGTGGGTGGAGGTCATAAAAAGGAAATATCTGTGGTCTGAACTCTAATCTTCTCTCCAAACCAATAGTTGAAAGACCCTGCACCCCGGTGTGGAAACTCATTAAAAAAGTGCTTCCCCAATTCAGAGATAACACATCCAAATTCCCTGGAAATGGTAAGAATATTAATATTTGGTCAGACAGAATTATGGGCTCTAAGCCGAGAAATCTACTCCAAACCTTCCGACCTCTACAGATCTGGATGGATGAAAGAAATTTAACTACCTTGTTCGATATTTCAACTTGGAACCATAACAACTGGCAAGACTGGAAGGACCTTCAACTTCCCAACGACCTCAGAGATCTCTGGTCCAATCTCAAGTCCTCTCTCTCTGGTTCTGTGCCTACTAATACAGGGGTCGAAGACAGGTATATTTGGGATCCCAGTGGAGACAAATTCACGGTAAAAGAGGGGTACAAAGCTTTACAGGCCACTACTCAAACAGCAAATTGGAATCTTTACACAACTGTCTGGAAATCAGAGTGTCTCCCAAAGATCAAACATTTTAATTGGACTCTTCTTAAAGGTAAGACCCTTACTGCTGAGAACCTAAGAAAAAGAGGAATTTTGGGACCTTCAATATGTTGCTTCTGCCGAGCAGAGGAGGAAACCATACAACATATCTTCCTTCTCTGTCCCTTTGCCCAAAGCTGCTGAAAACAAGTGACAAGTCCCATGGCAATTAGTGAAAGCTTCGACCAGATCTCCTCTCTTCAGAAAAATTGGGGGAAATGTTATCCCTTTCCCAAGAAAGGCAAACATAATATCAATACACTGTGGAAATGCATTCCAGCCACCCTATGTTGGCAAATTTGGCTAGCTAGGAATAACTACGTCTTCAACAACAAAAATCCTACCATTGTCAGTATCCTAGCTAAAAAACAGCCATCATCTCTGAAACAATAAGCACAAACCTCATCGTCCTCCCAGATCAGTCAAGCTGGCAGCAAGAAGAGATGGATTGGTACAATAAATTCAGCCTCAGCTACACCAACATTCAACATTCACAAACAAAAGCACACAAGAAAAGGATACACTGGAAACTCAGAGGATCCAAGGAAGAGGTCAATCAGTGGATATCAGATCAGAAGCGTCCCACTCTGCATTTCGATGATGCTTCCAAGAATAACCCAGGAAAAGCTGGAGTTGGGGGCATCATAAAAAATCATAGAGGAAAAACTATTGCAAGCTACGAATGGGGATTAGGGAAAGCCTCTAACAACGTGGCTGAAGCGTACAGCCTCCTTCTTGGCAACTCCATTCGGAATAGGCTGGGAATCAGAAATCCAATCATTTTGGGGGACTCAGTGATCATTATAGCAGCCTTGGTCTCGGGAGCATATTTTAACAAAGCAGCTCTCAGCAACATAAAGCTCAGGATTCAGGACAACCTCATAAATATGGGAGACACGACGTTCAAGCATGTTTTAAGGGACAACAACACTGAAGCAGATTTTTTCGCCTCCAAGGCCGTCAGCAGGCAGAGTGGACAAATCAGAGAGAATGAACGCATCTATGTCAAAGCAATTCCTTAGCAGCTTAAGTGGTCCGACAAATCCTCTGAACAGCAACTTCAGTACGCCTCTGAATCCAAGTCACTTCAGCTATCATGCATATCTAGATCTTTTCTGCCTCAATCTAGATAATCTGACTTCAACCCGCTCCCTCGAGAACCGTGTGTCATCTTCCTCTCAGCTTGCTGACCGGCTCGCTCCTGAGACCCGATCCCGCCAGGTTCCTCGTGATCCCATCTCTGGGAATTTCGGTACACGTCCCTTCGCAATCCTTACTGACTGCAACAAGAATATTAAGTATGATTTCGAGCCTGTCCAAATTCATGAATACCTCCAGTACCTCCTGCTCGTCCAACCCACTTGGTTGCTCTATAAACTTCCCCCTCCTCTCTCTCTTCGGCAACAAAGGGAAGAACCAGAGTCTGGCTCCCAGCCTCAGGAGTTTGGCAGCAATAGCGGTCGATTCCAGCCCACCTCTTCAGTGCGATCCTCTTTTTCTCCACTCACCCGGATCCAGAAGATCTGCATCAAGCGAGGCAGCCCCCTGAGCATCACTGAAGCGCAATTCCCCTCGAAAGGACTCAGGTATAACTCTTGTGATTTACAGGCTCACTTGTTGCTGACCCTCTGCTCCTTCTTGGCTGTACTCTTCACCTCAGTCATGGCGGAGCCCTCAGAAAACAGAATGCAGAACGAAAATCAGGACGGCAGAGACCCAAGTGAGAACCCGCTGGATCGTGTGCTCAGCAACAACACCTGCACGCTCTGCAAACAGCACTGCTTCATGATAGCCAGGTTCATCAAGCATTTCAACGAGCTCAAAGAAGACTTTCAGGCTGATAGCCGATCTAAGAGAAAAAAACTGGAAAAACAAAGAGCTGAAATCGAGAGTTTAAAAGAAAAATGTAACCACATGGAAGAGGCCATATCCCACATTAAAAATATCACTCAGAGCATGCAAGCTGAGGCATCAACCAAAGCAAGCATCAAGAAGGAACCTCAGATGGAAGACTCTGTCAACCAGTTTTGGTAATCAATCAAATGGCCAGTAAATTTTGCTTACTCGCAGGTATCTTTGTAAGGCAATATAACTGTTTTTTATTTCAGTATATCAGTTTTAAGTTTACTCTCAAGAAGTCAGGGTCTGCGCACCCATTTTGGACTTCTCTTCTTCTCTCTCCACTCTTTGTAACAGCTCTTGCTATTAGCAGTTTTTTATAATAGAAAAGTATCCGATCATGTTAAAAAAAAAAAAAAAAAAAAAAAAAAAAAAAAAATCCTTACTATTAAAATTTTGTTTTAACAAATAATAAATAATTGATCCAAAATAGATTTTGGATAGACTCCTAAGTTTAAGTGGTCCTCACAGAGGAAAAATGAAAGTTCAAAAAATTTCCTGGAAATAGTCCATGGCAGAGATCTTTTCATTCTGAATCTGCTGCAAGTTGAATGGGCTAAAATGAACTTAGGCTGCAGAAGTTATCGTGTGCAGAAGACGCCCTGTTTCTTTGGAAAAAGAGGCAAAAACCTCTAAAAATGGCCAAAAAAAACCCTTAAAAAGGGAAATCGCAACGGAAATTAGCAAAGGCCGGATTTAAGCGGAGGCAGAGGAAACTCTGATCCGCCGATCCAATTGATCGGATCGAAGGCATACATACATGCGATATTAGGACCATGGAATCAGTGCTTGCAATCATGTGATACGACGATTGTCGGTGATCCGATCGGCGAATCGGCATTGGTGATGCACAGAGCCCTCAGCCGAGCGACATTGCAATCGTCGATATCGGCGATCGACGATCGACGACCCCCGATGCCAATAAAAAGGCTGGACCCGATAAGTTTTCAAAGCCCGATTGTATAAAATTTCAGGTCTAGGAATTTGAATTTTCACGTGTTTCCCGTGTATTTGGGATTTTACCCAAAACACACATGCGATACGATAAGCAATGAATTTGAACCTGAAAGGGTTTATAAATGCAAATGTATAATTATTTCAAGTCCGCCATAAAGCCATTTTGCGATATTTTCAGTGTCTTAATGCATTTCTCAAATACAAAGGGAAACCACGAAACAAGCGAGATTTCGGGCGAACCATAGGCAGTAAGTGGTTTTGGTCGGGCTCCGCCCAAGCCCACACACTGGCTGCCACGTTGCTAGGCGCCGGAGAGAGAAACCCACCCTTTTCGGGCAGGTAATCTCCGTGTGCGTTAACCACCCAAAATCAATAATAGTCGTTGATTAACAATCACTTGCGATCACGCCCAAAGACAGATCCGAAGGGAATATAAGGCGGAACTAATGATTTTTGAAACCCGATAGACCACGTTTCGACGAATTTTCCTGTGTAGTTGTGTATTTCTATGTGTAAACAGAGAACGACCATTTTTGGGATTTTAAAGGCACCGATGGTCCATTCCGTTACAGAACAGGTGGCCACCATCCCTGAAGGTGTTTAGTGATGATTTTTAACGCTCAAAAGGGGATTCGAGAGGACAGAGGTCGGAAGCCAGAAAGCCGAGAAGAGGAAAACGACAAACAACGTCGATTGGCTTAAAAGCCATAGAATGACAGAGACAGAGGAGAGCAGTGCTGAGACAGGAGCACAGAAGGCTAAGCCAAAGTAGGAAGCAGAGGCAAAGGAAAAACCCAGAGCTGAAGAGCCAAGAGCCAGAGCCAAGAGACAGAGCTGAAAGCCAGAAAGCCGAGCGCTTCAAGAGCCAGGGATAGAATGGTGTCTAAACCCATTGTTTCTATACAAAACAGTGGAGTTGAGCCAAGAGCTTGTAAAAAGACTTTGCTATAATCCCAGAGAGTCTAGTTGAGTTGACTAGAGCTCATGGAGACGTAGCCCAAGAGTTGTGGGTAAACTCCTAATTAAACTGTTGTCTTATGTGTGTTGTTTTATTGTTGCATTATATATATGTTGCTTTAGTTGTTGTTGTATCAATTCAAGCAAATAGCCTTAAAAACACATAAACAATCAACAATAAACATAAGCATGCACCTTGCTTCAAGCACATAGTTAATTCCGCATTGGTTAATCATTTGTGACTTGGGAACATTTAAGCTTTGGAAGTGGGAGAGGTCTTTGTAAGTTAGACAAGGAGCCTAAGTGCCCCATTTTCAGATCATGTGGTATCAGAGCTTGAGATTGATTGACATCACCTTCAAAAAAGGTTATATCAGAATGCTTAATTAACAAAGCAAAGATTGCTTGTCTGAAATGTGTTTAAACAGTCAGAGGTTGATTGTATGCTTGTCGCAGACTAACTATTGTTTGAGTTTTCAAAGATGAAGGGAAAGTTGTTGATAGCTCAGTCTAGGAAGGACAAGAAGGAAGAAGGGCTGAAGGCATTTTTCTATTCCCAAGGACCTCAAAGCAATCCTTGAAACATGAGATTTGTTGCAAAAGGTTGCTTAATAAAACACTTTATTAATCTTGTTTGAAGTTCTTTTGTTCACTGGTATAATGACAACTTCTACAAGTGAATCCTCAAATTCCTCCTTCATCACAAGACTCTATGATGGAGACTTGAAGCAAGACTTGTTCATCATGATGGACAAGGTGAGAGAAATGTATGAGGATGGAAGGAAGAGCAGCATACTTAGAGAGCAGTGGAATTCCATGAAGGAAGAGAAGCAATGGCTTTCCAACAGACTGCAAGAAATGGAGAGGCAACTTCATATTGCAAATATGAACCTGAAAAGGGTGCATGAGTTGGAGTCACAAATCTTTGTTTCCAAAGAAGCCTTGGTCAAGTATCAGCTTGAAGAATATGTAAGCCATTCCAGTTTGTCTTCAAATTCCTCTAAGAATGCTTATATTGGTTCTTTTGAAAAACATACCAAAGGCATAGGTTCCAAGCTAATGTCCAAGATGTGCTATGAAAGAAAAGGCTTGGGTAGACATGCACAAGGTATTGTTGAGCCAATAATAATTGAGGAAAGGCCTAAGTATTTGGGTCTTGGCTATGGACAAGCTTATGGGGAGAGTTCCAACGCTGCCATGAAGGCCATTAAAATAACTCCAAGAAAAAATTGTATTGCAGGTCTTTAAGAGTGTGAAGGTTGTATTCCGGAGAAATGCAATAGCTTGAAACATCATTTGCATGATGCAGGTGTTCAGAAGCACACACTTGAACCAGAGAATTGGGGAAACTCTGAAAGCATTGAAGAGATTGATGGGGTTCTAAAGGGAGCCACTTCTTCATTTGCTTCACCTCCTCATGAAGGCAATAAAGGTGAAAGTGAAAGGTATAAATTTAGTTCTGATCATCTTCCTTTTGATTTTGCAAAGCATGATAAATTTCCACATAAGCATGGGAAAAGAATTGCATGTTCCTTTTGTGGTTTGGATAACCATCATGTTTCTAGATGTTGGAAGAGAATGGCCACATACAAGAAACTTTTGAAGAAAAAGAAGCAAAAAGCCAAAGATCCATTGGGCAAGGCAAATCATGTTGCCAAGAGGATGCATATGTTGCACTTACTGCCATAAGCAAGGGCATCTTGCTGAAAGATGTTGGACTTTGAATCCAGCAATGCTTCCATAAAAGCTGAAAAAAGTGGAAAGAGAAGATGGCAGAAATGGAAAGGAAAATTCCATGACTGATGTGTTTCAAGACAATTCACATGTTCATGTTGATGTGCAGACAAAGGTAGTACCTTTAAAAGGGATTGGTGAGAAATGGCTAGAGTTCCTATCCAATTAAGGTTGCATGTTATCCAATTAAGGTTGCATGTCTAGTGATGAAGATTCCATGACTGATGTATTTCAAGACGATTCACATGTTGATGTTGATGTGCAGACAAAGGTAGTACCTTTGAAAGGGATTGGTGAGAAATGGCTAGAGTTCCTATCCAATTAAGGTTGCATGTTATCCAATTAAGGTTGCATGTCTAGTGATGCATCTATTTGCATTTCTTTGTTAATCAGATGCAAGTTTCGGGTTCTTACCAAGAAGGTGAATGGAAAAGTTGAGTAGGAGACTCACTTTATCGCTGCAACATTATATTTCATTTCAGCTTCGAAAATACAACATTGTGCTTAAATGAAAGTTGAGGGATGAAATGCATGCATGAGCAGGAGATGCATGAACACATGGATGATGATGATTTCCTTGTTTTTGAACATGTATGTGTAATTAACTTGCAGAGTTGATTGCTTTGACATGCATGCGATGTAATGTTGACTTGGAAGATGTTAAGTTGGTCTCCAAGATGGAGATAATAATGAAGTGTTTCATCTTTTGAAAAAGAGTCCTAATGGTATTTTTCTACATGCTTGACTGAAAGGGTCATTTGTTTAAAGGCATGTTTGTGGGCTTGTTATCTAGTCCATCATTGGTATGCAAATGTGAAACATGGAGGTGTTCACAAGATGTGAAATCTATTTCTTTTGTTGAAGCAGGAGTTTAAGGCATTCAGTTGTTGTCTATATTTCTGTTGTTGTTAACAGTTGTTGTTAACAGCTTGTCAAACAAGTACAAATGAAAGTTTTGTGGAGCAAATAAACTTCACATTTGTTTGAGCCACCTTGGATCAATGATCAAGGCAGAAGAGTTCAAAACTACCGTCTATGACCATTTCAGTAGAAGTTCTGCATGAAGGCAAGAAGGAAGACAGTTCTTCCCAGAACCAGCACATCCAGAAAGGAAAGTGGTCAAAGACTTTGGTCTAGAGGCACTATGCAAAGCAAGTATATGGACGCTGGAAGAAAAGGGTGTTGTTACTCTCATTTACTTCTCAGATCAGTATATAAGCCTTTTGGAGACCAAAAAGTTCTTTTAGTGGAAAGGCATGATCTAATATGGATTTTGGATAAACTCCTAAGTCTAACTGGTCCTCACAGAGGAAAAATGAAAGTCCAAATAAGTTCCTAGAAATAGCTCCATGGTAGGATCTTTTCATTCTAAATCTGTTGCAAGTTGAATGGGCTAAAATGGACTTAGGGTGCAGAAGTTATCGCATGCAAAAGATGCCCTGTTTATTTGGAAAAAGAGGCAAAAACCCCTAAAAATGGAAAAAAAACCCTTAAAAAGGGAAATCACATCGGAAAAAGGCAAAGGCCGAATTTAAGCGGAGGTGGAGGAAACTCCGATCCGCCAATCCAATCGATCGTGTAAAGCCTTCGTTGTAGTGCGACGGGCGGGCGTTGGGCGCCCGGGCGTGCACGACCGCACGCGGGTGGAGCGCCGGGTAGACCTACACGACAATGCGACGTTTGGGCGAACTTCATGCGACAAAAGTTCAGCGGTTTTACGACACTTGGAAAATGCGATGGCACGTTGGGGAGTTTATAACCTATATGGCGTAGGGATGTTAGGGGTTGGCCGACATACTCCAAAGCGCTATGGAAGGGGTGTTTAAACGTGGTTATGTGGTCGGCCCAAGAGCCACCACACCCCACTACCACGCATATATATGTCAAGCGTTGAGAGCTCATTTGGCATTGAAGAACAGCGCTTCGCAAGTACTCAAGAAGACAAGTGCGCAGAAAAAAAAGAGGATTGCACATAGCTCATGCGCATCTCTTGGAGAAGGTCGTTCACTTGGCAAAGGTTCTTGGAGTTGGTCGAAGGTTGGGCAAGGTGTGCCCGGGGTTGTTCTAAGGTGCAGATTTGTGTAAGGCTTGAGGAGGGGATCTTGGTGTCTCGGGTAAGCACCCTCCCACTGTGCAAGGTATGCACAAATGTTGTAAAAGGTAGGTTTGCCTCTATTGTAAAATTGGCTAAGTATAGACTTAGATTTTTGCCAAGTATACTTGTGAAGCTTGTATTATCAAAGAAAGACTGATTAATAAACATTGTTGGGCAGACTCATTGTTCAGGGAGTTGCCCCTCTCTTTATACATTGCAATTGTTGTTGTCTTTTATAATTGTTGATGATAATGAATGAGTATGGGTTTTCATTGTATAAAGGTTATGCATAATAATACTTGGTTGAGAATCACAAACTAAGTAGGAGAAAGTGAATTAGGCGTAGTCCATGTGCACGAGTATTGTTAAAAAGAAAGTGTTTGGTGGTGCCACACCTCGCCGGCACAGTTGAAAGACCACCATAGGCTTGGGGGCGTGACAGTTGGTATCAGAGCTTCGGTTGGAGCTGGTGTAGCTTGCGGATGAAAGCTGATACACAACTTGAGAGTTGGTTTGAGCAGGTTGCTCATGACAGTGGAAGCAGGTACTTGCAGGTGAAGGAAGCTAGTTTCACATACAAGTGGAACAAGGGCCAGTTCATGGTTGCAGGGTGCTTGGTGAAGCTGGTGAAGGTTGGAACCGGGTGTCGTAGAGTTGGACAGGCGGTACTACGTGCTGGTCATACGATTTGGGCACTTGTCAGGTGGGCAAGTGGGACTGCGTGTGGGCAGGTGTACACGGTTTGGGCGTCTGTGGACCAAACGAAGTTCAAACCGGGGAAGACGAAGTACAAGGCATGGCCGGTTTGGAAGAATGTGAAGGGAAGCTCTTGCTTATTTCCTTTAAGGTGCGATTTTTCCTTTTAGCTACACCATTTTGTTGTGGAGTGTATGGAACAGTGTGTTGCATTTGAATTCCATTTTCGGTGCAAAAGTTGATGAATGTGTTTTTAACATATTCTCCACCATTATCAGTTCTTAGCTTAAGAATTTGATGTCCAGATTGTTTTTCAACAAAGGCTTTGAAGGCCAAAAATGTGTTAAATACTTCGCTCTTGAGTTTTAAGAAGTATACCCAAGTGCGTCTGGAGAAATCTCTTTATGGTCTCAAGCAAGCTCCTCGGGCTTGGTATGCCAAAATGGATAACTTTCTTTTAGAATCTGGCTTTTCTAGGTGTCATTCTGACAATACTGTGTACACCAAGACAGTGGGAAACTCTCTTATCATCCTTGTTCTTTATGTTGATGATCTTATTCTTACTGGTAGTGATCCCATCCTTATAAACCATGTGAAGTCCAGCCTTAAAAAGAAATTTGAAATGACAGACTTAGGACACTT